>LYUA01000158.1:668756-680596 GCA_002093875.1 Calopteryx splendens
CCCGAGTCCCGCCACCCCCCCCTCCCCCTAACCCGAATTCAACTACCCCCTTCTTTCTGCCCCTTCCTCTTCATTCCCTTATTTCCCATTCTCATCCCCACTTTCATCAACCTCTCCCTTTCCCCGTCTCCACTCCCATCCCCTTCCACCTCCTCGTGCCCCATTCCACCCCGCCGCCTTCCCTCCATCCCCACACCGACCGTCCCCGACCGCTCGCCTGCTCCTCTCGCCGCCGCCAGCATGCCGTCGGGTGACGTAATGGTCACGTGCCCACTTTGGGCTTCCAATCACATCACCTCAAAACAAGACCGAGCTCCAGTCCGCTCTTCCGCTTCTCCCGCCCTTTCTTTCCAAAGCACGAACACGCGGCATCCCTCTCGCCCGGCTTCACCGTCTCAATTTCGCTAAGGGAGACGAGGAGCCGATCGATTACCATACTCAAAGGGAGGAGCAAAAATCGGGGATGCGATGATTTCCAGCCACTAATGGCGTGCACGCCAATTTGGCAAGTTTGATAGCCATTTTAGTTTTCGCAGTATATCTTTTAAAATAATTAAGGAGATACGCGTAAGATCGAAGAGTACGATTAGTAAACATTTTGATTCCTGAGAATAGATAAGCTCGTTAACCGTTATTGAATTTTACATTACATCACAATATCATCAGACCATTAATGGGTTGCTTCTCAAAATGTTTCATTTCATAAACAAATGGCTCGTTAGTTTATTGGTTTTGTATCTTTGCTCAGCAAATACTGTATCAAGCCAGCAAATATTTCTCAAGATATAGTTTGTAAAATCTTCCAAAAGGATTATAAATACATAATATGAGATTATTTCGAACATGCTTGACATAAAGAGACCCTGATCTTAGTTTATATCCACGTTTTTTTAGATCTTTGATCTAAAATTTCTCGGACGATTTATTAATATACGTATTTAATGAAATTAATCATTTAGAGTGCAGGTTCGTACAGCTACCTTAGGGACTGCTGGTCAGATAATAGCTATAAAAAACTAAATAATTTCTGAAGCCGTTGAATTTTCATTGGTGTGAATCGTTTTTGTTATTTTGTTTAGGTATCTCAGCAATAATTAAAATGGGGTTTTAATTCAATGGAGATGGCAAACTGTGTTTTGGAAAGTGTAGCAGGACAAATGACAGGCCGGTGTGGCAAAATACAAACGGTAGACTATGATAAAAGTAGTTAATTTTGTAATTTGTAGATTCTATGGAAATTTATTTACAAACAATAATTATTTTCATTGCATTTCGTGTCTCTACTTGAAAGACAAATGTAATAGGTAACGTCTTAAAAATTAATATTGTATCTTTCATTGACAGAAGCAGTAGATAAAGACCTAGAAAGAATAGAGCTAGAAAGAATAGAGAAAAAATAGCATATACTTATTAAGTAGATATATCAAGAATATTAATAATAATAATTTGCAACAAAAAAATTTCGATTGATACCGCTGACTGACTGATACTGACAAATGGGGGTGGATCAAGTGACCATACTTCACTTTGGTTCTTTTGGGAAGATAGTTCGCCATCCAGTTCGTATTAAAAACTCAGATTGACAATTTTCACGCTCTTCTGGCTACAACGGTGACTATTCTCAACAAGGATCCCCTGAGTATTTAAAATTCTCTTTAATTTTGTGATTTTATTTTTGGAATTGAATCGCACGATATATTTGATTACATTTAAGATTTCATGATCATATATCTCATCAAACGTTTTTGTATCATTAGAAATTTCCTTAAGGTGGATTATATATTTTTGTGCTTGTTACAACGGTGGGGTTACATTTTTCATATATATGAAAAATGTGGAAAGATAAATAGAGCTCGTACATTAGTATTTCATTAGTAGAATTATAAATTTAAGACATAAATTTATACCTATCTATGTTTTTTTTACTATAAGGTTTGTTTTCAAAACTTAGGTAGAGTACGTTAATACTGACTGACTTGACAGACTGTGTGTGTAAGAAGCATTTTCATTGAAAGTAAAATGAACGTCTGTGTAAAATTATTGCACCATCATTATTGTACGTAGTCGTAATATAAGTCGTCGCGCGAATGCAGTCTCATCTATTGATTACTTACGAAGCCAATATAATCATACTTTTGATTCAATACTCGTTTGACTTTCGGTGAAAGCAAACAACAATGACTTCAATAATCGTTGGTCCCACCAGACGCCAAGTGCGTGCTCTAATTCGATTTTTGAGTGCAAAATGATCCACAGCTGCTCAAATTCAAAGGTAGTTGTGCCTTATGGACCTACAGTAATGAGCGAAGGAAAGGGCTTGACCATGGTGACGAGACTTAAGAAGTGGCCGCACAAATGTGGATGATGAAGAGCGGAGTGGTAGGCCCAATGTCCAGACGGACGACCGACCGAAATCGACGGCGCGGGAAACTGTCGCCGGGATATTCCTCCTCGCGCGTCCTCACACCACTGCCCGTACCAAGGATAAGATTCAGGACTTCCGTTGGGACTTTTCGACCGCCCCCTCTACAGTCCACACCTCGCACCCAGGGACTATTACCTCATCTAGCACTTGAAACAATGGCTTGATGGACAACGATTTGAAAATGACGAGGAACTCAAGGCTGCCGTTGTCAACTCATTTCCCATGTGGGAAATGAGTTTTCTATGCAGAGGGGTTGAAACAGCTAGTGCAAAATTAGGAAAAGTGCTTAGAAGTGAACAGCAATTATTTGGAAAGTTAAGTAGGTTTTTAAAAAAACTAAAACCGCCAATAAAAGCTTTTTCTATCGAAAATATTTTTTAATGACCGAAAGGCCCTTACTTTTCTAATACGCCTCGTACATGCGTAAGTTTTTCTTAATATGTAAAAATGTGAAATCTGTAGTCTTTTTTAGACTTCCATTTGTACCATTGTGCATAGCTTTGGAGAATGTTTCTCAGCTTATCAGTTATCTTCTCTAGCCACATGTATTATTGTACTTTCTTAAAAATGTATATAATTCCTTGAATCACGTAAGAAGTGCACTCACTACGGTTGTGTTTCTAATTAAAAATCAGATATAGTTACATGATAATATATTGTTAGCAAGAAAAATATTGTCTAAAAATAAAATTACAGTAATCAATTCGAAGGTCGGCTTCATAGGTGAGGAAAGAGGTCACCCAGTACTAAGCCCAACGGCGTCTGAAAGTCACACATCAGGGTAGTGGGGCCAGTTCCACTCCCTGTGCCGCCAGCGGTTTCCCAGGATGACCTGGTACCCGAAAAATAGAAGACAGTTTAGGTGAAGCTGAGGGTGCCGAAAGGCACTCCGGTCAGTAGCCCAGCGATCAAAGGCCTGAACTAACCCGCCCCTACATATTGGTTGCAAATATATTGTTTGCATTATCTTTGCCGTTTTTTTGTTTTTTGAATACATTACATACATGCTCATTATTGCTCTTCAGATTCTGATCAGTCATTCCCTTTAGATAGTATCGCTTCAAAGTATGTACCAATGTCATGCACTGCAGGTGAAAATAAGTAACTGAAAATTAAATATTCAAGACCAAGCTCATTGTGCTCGCGTGGAGAAATATTTTCTGATATTTAAGTATAGTACTTCTTGATCAACCAGCACTGTCTTCTGTAGGTAGTCGTAACAGGAGCAAAGTATTACTGCGTTAATTGACTTCTCTAAATTATAAATATTATGTCTTCTGTATTAACTTTTCAATGCAAGGTTTTGTTTTATTTCAATGATGCAAAAGCATGCATGGCGCTCTTTCGCAAATAAGCAACTTCTCCTCACACTGTTAAGGAAAGTTTCTATGAAGTGTTTTAGCTAGTTAAATAGAATAATTGAGCTACATTATCTCAAAAATTAGTTTAAGAATGAGAATATTCACATTAAAAACGATAACTCGTGTAAGTTTAGTTCTTTCAGTAGTATTTGCACCACATAATTGATAGCAAACTGCAAATTTTGTTCACAAATCTCCATTTTATCAAGAATATAAAAAAAAATATTTTATTCAAACGCTGGATTCCACTGTGTGTTAGATTAAACCTAACTGCAGCATTTACTAAGTATTTAATCATAGATCTAAGAGAAGAATTGCATTGTATTATTTTATTGAACGTCCGTTTTTCACGTCAAAAGCTATGATTATCTGATTATTATTTTCAGTCCGTTAGTTAAATTTGTAGCTAATGTTATTCACCGAAGTCCAAAGACCAAAATAGAGATTGCATATTTTTCTAGGAACTAACTAATGCTTTTTGTTTTAATAGCCCATCCATAGTTCTACATTACAAATCCTGCTTTGTTTCAAGCTAGAGCATAAAATTTTGATCATCACTTCATTATTTATACCAACCCTGTGTAGACTAATAATGTATCTCCAGTGAAAAGCGAGCACCCTCATTCTGTAGAGTGTGTAGTTATAAAACCGTATCGTTCCGAGGAATCATTTGAGTTTTTATGTGCTCGCCTAAACTTAGGCCGCCTTATCTAAGGTGCTTGCATGTAAACATTATATTTCATGATTGCCTATTGTAAGTATTTCGGTTAACGATATTTTGATGTTTTCTAATGTTTCTGCTGCATGAATTCATCTTGTTACAAGTTGGAATTTAATAAAAACCCTAATAATATCTCAAACATGTCCATTTCCTAAGTCTCCAGAGAATATTTCTTGGATTTTTTTATTTTATTATGTTACTCGAAGGGAAGTTACAGTTTGAAAATTAAAAAAAGATTATTCCATTGCCTTGCAATAAGATTGGCTCTATCATAACGTTCCATTACCTATGTTCTGGTGTTTGTGCTGTTTTCTGCAGCCGCTTACCTACTCCCAACATGGCTGACCAGTAGGGACGCATTTTCGTTTTCGGGAGCGACCTCACTGATATAGGTATGTAGTAGTATCGTGGGTATTATTGTCTAGCTTTGGCTGAAGTTGATTCCTGTAGGTATGTTTGTGAACCATATCCATCATCTAGTTGGTGCAATCGCTTCAAGTTTGCTTGCAAGGTTTCTCCCTGCTGCCTCTGATATGTCGTTTCATCGCATCCGTCTGTTTGCCACCAACCCTCTTATCTCCTTAGCTAAACGAAAGGAAAATGCAGGTTTTCCCACGCGCTGACTCGGCTTCTCTTGTTTCGCACTTTTTGTGAGGCATTTTTAATTGCACCGGCAACCGAAAGAGGGCGGTCTGGTCTCAAGTCAACGCCCACACTATGCGAATATTGCCTTTTACGTGGTCCAATGGAGGTGTACTTTCCAGATTCAGTGAGTAGTTTGAAAGCTTGCAAAGGTGAATTTTCCTTGCCCATTCAAGTACATGAACACATAAACGCCTCCTCGTTCAGATTTCTCTCCTTCGAAGCGATACTAATGGATGCCAAGGTAGGGATTTTTAAAAAAACGTTTGGAAAGCTAAAGAAACCCTTTTAGCAGTCCCTTCTACGTAACACCAAGTAGGGGATTTTTAATTATCTGAATGTCTCTGAGTTTGGATGATTTAGTTCACTGAAACCATTCCGGAAAAGTAATAAAGAATGAATTCTCTCGGCTTCACAAAGTTAAGAGAGAAGCAACTCGGAAAAGTCCTGCGTGTACACACAGCAAAGGAAATGTGAGTTTATTTGGAAAAGAGAAATTAACGCTTCTATTAATTATCTATCTGTTCCAAAATTGTACGAAATTTGGGTGCGTGTGTAGAGTTTGTCACTCAGGCCTGCCAAATAGTCCCATGTCCTCATTCATAGATACTTTCTTAGGTGTAAACATACTTGGAAGCCGTTTTAACGTTGTTTGAGCGAACGTGAATGACATCTCCTTGCTTCATGAAATTCCTCAACGTTGTCCTTGTCATGTAACTAAGTGTTTAATATTTCAGCTGTTTATTTTTTATGTACATGATAAAATGAATATACGTTTTCCTCAGTAGGCTATTACTTACTGGAATCTCAATTAACCCACTCTTCAGAAATGCTCTCCATGCAAGTACGGCGCGCGAATTCAAGGCGAGCGGGGCTTACTTAAACGCCGGCTTCTAGAGCAAGTCGTTTTACAGACACTGTAGAAACGGCGTCAAAGCAATGGGCATTCCTTTTTTGAGAGGGAAGAGTGAGCAGTACTTAACACGGAATGGGCGAGGCGTGCAAGTGGGAGTGGTGTGAGGAGGGTAGGAAGGTGGAAGTCGAGGGGGAAGGGGCAAGATTGGAGAGAGGATGGGGGATGCTCTACCGTCGAGTACAAAAGAGAGAGGCAATCACGAGTCTCCAAAGTCGTAATGACTGCTTATGGAAGACTGGAAAAAAAAGCATTCAACCTATAGCCAATTAAGGTTCTTTACGACCAAAATTCAAATAAGGAGTTATGGCTTCACTAAGTTCTCCGAGATGTCCGACGGAGGACAAAGTAGGCTTGAGGAAATGTCAAATTGGTGAGAAAATAAAGGATGTGATCATTGGTTTGGAGAAGTGCCACAAGTCAGGCATGAGTTACCTATCGATAACTGCTTCGAAGGACATTCGTCAACCACCAGCAGCAAGAGCTCAAAATAGGGTTTCCATTAAGAAGTGAGATGGAAAACTGGCAATAGGTATACTTAGTAAACCTAGTTCACCATTTTCATTAGCCTATTTTATATCTTACTACGTAAGCATGTGTGCCCTTATTCAATTTTAATGTATATAATTTCAATAATCGGGCAAAGTAGCCAATGTGTCATTCGAAGCCGTGGTTTAGGCCTTGAATGTCGTCCTGATCATGGAAGTTATGTTTCTCTCATTATCGTATCGTTATCACGGATAATTAGTCTGAGGATTGGTTTGTTGTTGTTGGCCTACATCTTTAACCCATCATGGTTCCTTGTACTCGCATACCTATTCTGTAACCTACTTCACAAAATGCATCTCTTGTTCTCCTCTTTATTTCCTTTCCTCTATCTTTCCTTAAAATATGGTCTTTATAAAACTATCGTGCCACAGCATGAGTCCAATTTGTTTCCTTCTACTTCTTTTGCTTCTTCTAGGATTATTAATTTTGGTTATAGGGCGTAATACAACAACCTTTGACGCTGGAAGAGACACTTATAGTTAAATTTGATAATAATAAAAAACGGGAAATAACAACGAAAAGAATTTTTTTTAAAGTGTAACAGTTTTAGTTTTTTATGATAGTTAGTGGTTTTTTTGGGAAATCATGGAAAAGTCGAAAACTATGCGTTGATTAAAACGCATTATTTGTAACAAAATATTGGTATCCAATGTAAACGTACTTTGGAATGATGGAATTCTTTTTTAACAAACAAAGTGAACTTTAATAAATGCTATAGGTAGGTATATTTACTCTTATTGAGAGGAGTTCGATGAACACAATAATGTAGGCTAGGTCCGAGTCGCTTCAATTCAATAGAGCCTTTAATACTGAATTAATTACGTTATCTTACATAATCAATAACCAAAAACCCAGGAAGGGCACTTCATAAACCGTAATAATTAGATTGAAGGTTAATCTCCTTTCATTTAATCCCTTACAAATCCATAGTAAAACGTACTCATGTAGGTATTATTAAGCAACGCACAGAATGGAATAAAAAAGCTCAAGAAGAGAGACTGAATCACTGTCGGAACTATTTCTAATGCCTATTACTCCCTACAACTCTTCCGAACTCACATTCAGAGTAAAGAGAGAAGGCACTCAGCAGGAATAAAACGAGAGGAAACAAAGAGCTCGCAGGAAATCTACACTTCCGCACATAATACGCGACTTAGAGCCATAATTAAAATAAATAAAACCGCACTTGGACGCGCACGTGGTGTGCAAATGAACCAAAATTCCAAGCGATAGAGGATATGGTAACGATTCAAATTGCAGGGAATTGCCAACCTGTTAACAATGGAGCGGGGAGAATTACATACTGTGGGGGGAGTCGTTTGGTCGGTCGATGGTAGTGGGAGGGAATATCTACCTACGAACATTGAGCAGCAGCGTGGATCAAGGGGAAGGGTAATCACTAGCATTGATGCATACCTATAAGGTATGCCCTTCTCGCCGTTCCCTTTCGGCGTAGGAATTGTAAAATAAAGGCTTAATTTTAAGTTATTTCAGGAAACATTCCCTTTCACTAATTTTTTTTCATAATCACCTGTTCTAATAGGAACGTAGGTAATATGCTTCTTTTGCTTCCTTCATATTTCACACAGGCTCTTTTTTCCTGATGTCTAAAATTAAATGCCTAGAGAATCTCTTCAACCACATTCACTCACGAATTTACCCCTCATCCCCTTTTACAGTACTTTTATTTTTGTTTGTTTTTTTTATCCTCATCCATTCTCTAAACTTGACCAAACCCGCGTTGCATACTTCTTTCATATGTATTTGCCAATAATCAGTGCGTCCAATTCACATCATAGTATCATAACTTACTCTTTGCTCATCCTATTTCTTCTACTTTTACCAAAACAACAATTCACAGGTCCCCTCCATTCCCACGGCATTTGTTTTATATTAATGCATAAGGATACGGTGGAGGAATTACGCAGACGGAGTGGCAAGCGATTTCATGTTTGAAGGAATGTTAAATAAAGATATCCATTTTCCAAATACCAATAAACAGCAATATTAATGATATCAATAAATGATAGCAATAAATAGTTGTTATGTGTATTATTTAAATTCTTAAATGGATATTTCTAATAAAATTATTATACATAAGAAGATTATCAAATGGGTTTGGTATTATCAGATTTCGCCTGTTTAAAAGTGATTTTATGATTGAATGATGGGTGATTTTATACCTGTCGAGGACGTATTCAAATGAGAATAATTAACTATTTCCTTTTAACCGTGTAGTGGCTACCCCATGTATTTCAGGGTAATAGCCTATTAATCGTAAGCAGATTCTTTATAAATTACCGCATACCAGTCTTATAGGATGGTAAATTAATTTTGTTGAATGTTTTTCTAATTTTTAATCTTAAAATACCATCCATACATATTTAATAAGTTGTTTTTTCTTGCTAAATAAAACATATAATGATACACCAGCTGCATTAAAGCTAAAATAAACAATATCATTTGAACTCAGTGATGGAACTCTATTTTAACAAACAAAGTGAACTGCATAAAATGATATAGGTATATATACTCTTTTTGAGAGGAGTTCGATGAGCACAATTATGGAAAGCCTAAGTAACCCTTTGATATTAAACTTTGTATTCCGGCCATTGACAAGTAAATTATCGTATTGCCGTTCAATAGGAGATGAACATAATCAATTAAGGAAAGAGACTCAATTACCTAGATTTTTTTAGCTCCTGAAAGATCTTCATCATATGCAATAGAGGCACATAGGTACTTTAATCCATCAGGCAAGTGGATATTTGCAATTTTGTGGGCCGTGATACACTCATGGGCACGCGAATAAAGATTGGATCAGATCGGAATGGAAGAATTAGAACGTTTATGACTGCATCTGGTGGTAACGAGCAAAGGGGGAAATACGTCGGGCCACGTAGTCGAAGGTTTGGGAGAGTGACTCGCGAACGCCAGATGAATGATTGGATGCGAGGCGCTAGGGCCGTCGAAGGCGAGAGGCGGACTGGGCATCGCTGACCGGGACTAATCCTTTCGTCATTACCCCTCCGGAAGGGCCAGTAAAAAAGAAATACGGATCCACACCCGCCAATGGCACGCCTGCTTCTTTTCCCGCCGCGGTCTTTGGCCACACGGTCTTCCCCGAGCGGGAGGAGCGCGAGCGGGCAGGGGGTGTAAATCAAGCGAGCACGGAAAAGGAGGCCGTTGGGTGAGGGTTCCCCCAGAGCGACCGCCCGCAGTCGCGAGCGATGCTGCGGCGGCGGAGCTATTATGTGCGCGGGGCGAAACCAATGCAATTAGGAGTGCGTGCGGGGAGGGCGGCGATGGGAGGGGTGAGCTGAGAGGGGAGCAGGGTTGAGCGTGGACGAGAAAATGAGAGAGAGGGAGGGAGGGAGAGTGCGAGTTTAGGGAACTGGGGGGAGGGGAATATTCGATACCTGTGGTGGAGGAAAGGAAGCTCAAATGAATACGGTTTAAATGAAGGGCATGCCCGATTAGAGCGGTGGAAATGGTGAATGGGGAACGAGGAATATTCCAAATGAATGGACTATGGTAGCAATGAGAGCGAAATGGTTATGGTAATAGGGTTTGAGGAAAAAAATGCAAAGGAGCCCAGGGAAAAAACAGCCGGGGTAGCCGTGAGAGTAAAAGATGGCCGTCGAATGATTCTACTCAGCCCGATGAATTTGAAGATATAGAAGATTGACACGATATAGTTACGGGCTTCCTTATTGTCACTGGGTTTTATACAATTTTCTATGGAAAGAATTTAATAATATTTAAAGAATAATTCAAGAAATTACCATATATATTTGCAAGGCAAGAGATTTTGATAAGAAAGAAAGGGAGAGGAACAAACTGTCATTTAAATTAAACGCCAATATATTAACTTGAAAAATTACTTACAAACTTGAAAAAGTAAATCAATCCCTAGCCCATCAAAGCAGTATCACATTAGCTATTTAAAATGCAGAGTGAATTACTAGCTAGTTCAGAATTATATTAATTCATATGTAATGAAATTTAATTTTTTCTTTTGTGAAATAAAGAAGTCAAATAATTTTCAACAGTATTTTCCTATAGCGTCTTGTTTTTAGTCTTCGTAAGTATCAGTTCAGATAAAGAATCAGTTTGAGTTAAAGGCATTGCAATATCGGTCAAATAATTTTTTCCTCCATAGACAATTTTAAAATCATTAATGCTTAATTAATTTATGCATGGTGTTCAACGCAGAGTACCTATTTTGTTTTATTTGATACCATATTTTGAAAGCGGAATAGAGCGGAATAGTGGTAAGTAATAAGATATTTGGAAATGAACCTCCCAACAACGGTGTGAGAGGAACGTGAGCCGTGAAGAATGGGCCAGCAGTTC
This sequence comes from Calopteryx splendens, assembly GCA_002093875.1. Lineage (NCBI taxonomy): Eukaryota > Metazoa > Arthropoda > Insecta > Odonata > Calopterygidae > Calopteryx > Calopteryx splendens. Next base: position 679,724 of record LYUA01000158.1, read on the forward strand.
TTCCTCCCATCGTCGTCATATTAAGCTCTCCTGAGAATACGCCCACTCTTCCTGAAATATTGATAAGATATTTTGGGCTGTTGGTTACACTAATGAGACCCTATGTAGGCGGGGAATGGTTCCTATAGTCATTCCATACTTGGTTGTTAAATAACCACCCACGCTCAAATTTTTTTTATACTCTACGATAACATTTTAGGTAGGTCCACCCAGTTGTAGTTCTGTATTATTACCAATCTAATGAAGAGCAAAATAATATGCTTCTGCTTCAATTTTTTACAGAAATTCTGTAGTACAAAATCATTTAAGCCTCGATGACTACATCAAATGAAATTGGAAATGCCACATTAATTACTTGTGAGTATATCATTTCTTCGAAGGGCATGGCAGCCCCGTAGGCAGACCTTTCGGCAACCGAATAGAGGGCACCCAAGTGATCTATATGAAAAAATTCTATCTAAACACTCACAAGCTTTTTAATTTTCTAGAAAACAGGTAACATAGAGAAAGTACCCACTGCCCTTACCCTTAGGTACTCGTGGACTTCACATGCCTCATACATGCTCCATTTGGGATTTTCGTCTTCTATTCTTCTGTATAGGTACTTACTTCTTAATTTTTAACTTATTCATCCATTTGATCAGCAATCAGCGTCAGCAATCGTCTCCAATAGCAGGATAGGAAGGTTTCTATTCTTTATTGCTATGTTTTTCCGGATGTCTTTGATACTGAGAACCGCGAGAGCCACGCTCCATACGAATGCTTTGACGTACCTACTTCTTTCATCAAAGCATTCGTATAAGACTTTGAACTCTTCTAATAACATTCAATCTGCGTGATTTTCCGGGAGAATAAATTTCATGGGAAACCGCA
>LYUA01000159.1:16546-29335 GCA_002093875.1 Calopteryx splendens
CCCTTCCTCTCTAAATGTAGGATTTTGGGGATGAAATTACTTGTGTGTTTGTTTTCAAAAATGTGTATGCCGTGTATACCCATGTAACATATAAATACTAAAAGGTATGCATTGCTATGCATTTCAAACGTCACCCGCGATCCGTCATTTGGCCAATACTGAGTAAAAGTTCGAGAAAGGTAGAGCGTATTCATGCCAGTGATAATTCACAAAAACGGCATATCATGGAACAGGGGTGCGCCACCTGTTACTCGCGGGCACGACAGGTCCATCATCATTGGAATATAACGCTCTCCAAGCATGTAAGCTGAAAACATTCTTTTGACTGTGTGAGCCAAATAAATGGCGTTCACTATACGTTGTTTCTCGTCAATTTTCGACCTTCGAGGAGAAAGCACGAGCACAGTTGCTTAGGACGAGGGGAAGCCATTAATGCATGCACTTGACCTAATCGGATGCGAGGGTTCACTCGATCAGGACAACAGCCTGAATGTGTGAGTATGACCTGCGGTAGGGTTTGGTACGAGGTGAGCTCTATACAGGGGCGTCATTTTAGTTTATTCTTTGGGGTGGGGATAAAATGTTTTTTGGTCGTGACCGAATTCCTCTGAAATTTCTTTAGCATGTAAAAATTGGAACATTTTATTACCTAAAGTACAGTTTTTACATTTTTTCTTCACTTGTCCTACTCGACTATTCATTAAAGTTTCAAATCTAAAATCTCAAAATAGGGGAGGGGGGCAATGGTCCAAACCTGCCCTCCCTAAATGACGCCTTTCAGACTCTACACCACCCTCACCTATCAAACCGACCTCCGGGTTGATCACACCGAGTAGGTTTCCGGTGGTTAATGGAGAATATTTTCATTCCCTTTGGGCGTGACCGACTCCATCAACTCCACATTCCCATCACCCCTATGCACTGGAGCTCACCCCCCTCGCCACCGATGATCCTTCGAGAAAACCCGATCCGCGATTTCCTTTTGACCCTTCCGGAACCCTCGCGCTTCCCCACTTCCTTTCACATCACCACCACCCTTCTCCCCAGCCCCCCGGACACCTCTCCTTCATCCTTTTCCAGGCACCCCCGCGGCCTTCCGTCCACGTCGTTTAAAGTTACCACGGCCGGGACTTTCCAGCGACATAGGAAAGCGTATTTGTTCGCTCCCTCCCTCCCCCGCCCCCGAATCCCACTTCATCCCCGGAGAAGATATTGGAGTGAAATGGATGAGGAGGGGGACTGCGAGTGACTTAAAAAGAGAATTATCCAGACGCGAAAAAAGGAGGAGCCGGTGGGAGGGTATTCTCGGAGAAAGACGGTATTCTACCCACCAGGTAGGTACCAGCCTCCCAGAGATCCGCGCTCTGGGGTACATATGTATGCCTGCGTACATATATCTCTTTCCTGCGGAGACGGGGCCGCTGTCACCACGAACAGCAAGCACACGGACCCCGAAGGATTTGAGATCTTTAAAACCAGGCTGGATGAACCGCGGATTGACATTTTAAACGCGAGATGGTGTGGGCGAAGCGAGGGATGTTCCCTACAAACGACAGTGCTGGTGTCACATAAATTAGAGAAGCACTCGAGGAAAACAGAGTATACGCCTGAAGCATTCTCAATGGATGGAGGAGCACCTTTCATGTACTTGGGGACATAAATTAATGATGTCTCTGAAAATGTATCGCTGCAGAGAATTATCTAGATTGTGTAACGCCATCTCTCCCGATTCCATGGAAAAAATGTAGTAGGCTGTCTACTACAATACGGTGGTGTAGAAACGACATTTCTCTGCGGTGTTTCACTCTACGATACTGAACACAGAAAAATGATTGAAATTTCGCGTAATTTAAAATACTTACCCAAATTAATCAACCCGAATGTTGATTCGAACAGGTGAGGTTAGAGCTCGCCTAATACGAAGTCAAACGGCGTCTGAAATTCACACTCCATGGTATGTTAAGCCAGTTCCTTTTTCTTGTGCCACCAGTAAGATCTGGTACTCGAAAAATGGTACACAGCTTGAGTGAAGCTGAGGGTACCCTGAGATATCACCAGGAATTGGGTTAGAAGCCCAATGCTCTACCCACTTAACAACCACACTTTGTGAAAAGAAAAGGCATATCCAAATTTATGTAATCATGTTACACGGAGGAATATAGGTTTCCATCTCCAAAATACATCCAAGTAAAGTAACTAAAGGGACAAATTTTATTCAGAAATTTGAAAAAAAAAATAGTGAGAGTTTCAGAGATCTCGAATCACCTAAATCACCTAAGGGCCACATTGAAACAATTTGAATAAAAAAATCGTTTAAAGCGATTCGCACACTTGCTTTCAGTCTTCTTCTTTCGCCGCCTCCACCACCCCTCCCCTCCTCCCCCACCCCTCCCCTCCTCCCGTCCCACACAGTCTGAAGTTGGAGAGCTCATGGAGGTCTTTGGAGCACGACCTAAGCAGTTACAGAAGATACGAAGCGAGTAAAAATATGATTATAATTCCAAACAAGTTAGCTGATCCGCCGTTTTTCTTTCGTTCGCAGTAATGTGGTGCGCAACACTGTTTGCAGCAGGGCATAACACGCACCTAAGCAGATAACGCGAACCATATGCGAATCGAGATAAAAATGGATGAACCCCTCGGGAGAGAGTTCAAGAGCTCCGAGGCGCAGCGGCGACGGCGTGCGACACGAAGCGCGTGCGCGTAATCCGAAGACAACGCGTGCAAGAGTCGAGTCAGGTGAAGGCCGGGCTCCAAACTCTTCAATGTACGCTCACGCTGTGGACATGTTCCGCTTGCCGCACACGAGCGTGCCGCACGCACCGAGCCTTCCCTCCTTTCCGCTTATCCCCTCCGGCGACAGCCTCCTCCACGGCCACTCTGTCCGAAACGTGCGTGCTTCGAGGCGTGCTGTGTCGTACGCCGCTGGTCATGACCTCACTTCGTTACCTAACGACCCTATACAACACGTCGATGTGATACGTTTGCCTTCACTTAAGCCGAGATTTCTTTTGATCTTGAGAGTGACACCACGTTTATTTTGCACCACTGTTTTTGCGTCACCTAACGGTCTTCATGTGATCCATACCCGGACAACATTTATGGAACGACAAGAGCTTTGTTTTCCCCCAGTGTGGGTGTGATTAGAGCGACATCGAAGGCTAAAAAGGTGAATGATTCTTCACATCTTAAGAATAAGACAGTCGTCTAGGAGAGAGTTAACGGGAAGAACTATTGAGGAAGTCCCCGAATGAGACACCTTGGGACAAATAATGGCAGATGTCAAAGAGAAGAAATATATAAGTATAAGGATTGGGTTAGGCGATTGAAAAATAAAATGTACATATGCGGTAAGACACTCTAAGCATCGACAATCAATGATGATGATGACGAATAAGAACCCATGACTTTACGAAACATCAATCAGACAGAGAATTCTCCTTGGAAAGAGTTATTCCCTTTTTTGTCATTTTGTGAAAGTGAGTAAGATAAGAGTAAAATTATTGCGAGGAAAATTATTTAATCACTAACGAGGCCTCTCAGATTTACCCGAGTGAAATTCGATCGTATCGAAAAACACTAGGCTACCATGCAAAAGCGCCATCAAGGACACGCCTGGCTTCAAAAGCCACCGTTTGATCACCTCTGGCCTAAGGGGAATACTTAATATTGTGTCAATTAGTCGTCTAAATTCGAAGAACTCAACTGAGTATCATTTTACGAGCCAGTTCGTCTAACCTGGTTTACCACCTGCTTCCACCTCCCATAAAACGATCAAACAATGGATCTAAAAAAACCTTGGTTTCATGAAAGTTCATCTGGTAATGCCTGGGAACACCCTCATGAGAATTCCTTCGGCCATGGTTACTATGAGTTGCGCGACGTGGGCACGTTTCAGGATTCGTATCCGGGAGTTCTTTCCGTTAAGAAAGAGAAATGTAGTGAAATAGTATGGATCTTAAATACACACACACAATGTGACCATTCAATCGTATCAGAGGCAAATTTACGACATTCTTATTCCTAACACCCAGATTCGAGTGATTTTCCGATTGATTGGAATCATTTTTAGAAAGGAAATATCTTTTGAAATACGTCAATTTAATTTGCCTGCGCGCACAAAGATAATTAATTATTTCCACTAAGCAGTCGATTAGGATCCTTGCCCATGGAACTACGAAAGGAATATGTACCTCAAGAGCGCCGTCCATGAAGGAATACCAGGAATCAAATCCGGAGAAAATTAGCAGCAGTCACTCGATGTGGTTCGGGAGCTAAATCTTCGAAATGAATAGAGACATTCTTTTCGAAGTTAGTAGGATCTTACCATTTTATCAACATTTTGCGCAAAGTTCGAAAACTAATGAAAATCGTATCCTGTAAACTATTAAAAACAACCTTGGATTACTCTCTGTGAAATTGCGTGTTAATATGACAAATCGCAATTAAATTGCAATCACGCATGGTCTAGTCGAAAAAAATGGGTTAATCCATGAGATGGACAGATTTTGCGTCAAAATATATTTCTATTTCCAATGCATATACATGCAATGACGACGGACGGACTTCGAGACGGAATGCATGATATCCCCACAAATCCAACATATTCTTAAATAGTTTTCGTTTCAATTACTATATTTCACCAACGAAAAATATTCTCTCAATTTTTCACCAATCCTAATACAAACCTCTGCAAGTTCTGGTAAATACAGAAAATATCTTCTGCCTACTCCATCCAAGCTTTTTGTTCAAGGCGTGATTACATCCCTTTTGCAAAACGATTGTGAAAATGCATTGAAACTGATTTGAAATATAATTATATTTCCAGTGTGTTCAATTAAAAATTATCAGGTACAGAGAAAAACAACCGATGTCTGCCAGTAAACGTTTTCTTCTTATCTTAAAAATCTTTTAGAAACGGCAGTATTTCTTCTTCTTTACCATCAGTACATGCATTTTACGGAAACGGAATTTTTTTCATTCACATTATGCGCAACCAAGGGAAGGCTTAAGTTGCTATGCACTTATAATCTTTTCTACTGAGATCAAGTTCAATGAAAAAAGGAAGCATGCAGAGACTGCGAAGGAGGGTATCACAAATTTTATATTATTCCACCGTCAGCTTTAAAGGGGTCGAATTGATAGCGGGGAATCAAGTGCACATTGGAGATATGTAAGCATACTTTGGAAAATGGGGCGTAAATGATTTCCAAAGTCCATCACAGCATGTCAGAGAGAACTAGGAAAAAATGCAGATTAGATGAAATTTGCTGGAAGAGCATTTTGGTGCTAGTTGGTTGCTGCAAAAGCTGCGAGTGAACTCTTTCTTAAGTTAGGTCATGTTTTTATCTCTTTCGTGCAATCGTCGAGAGCGAGATATTACAGAACCTATTATTCTATTCATGTTAAAGCAGGATATTTTGCAATGTAGTGCGGGGTTCCTATCGTGCTGCTTTAAATTTACGACTATTAGAGTCGTACGTTAGTGGCAGTGACGGTCAAAACTCCTATTTAAGACTTTTGAAAAAATCACAGAGGTTCGCATAATTGTGAAAGATGGTTGCTAATGGTAAAGTAAAATAAGTTTGAGAAGGAGTATATCATTTCTTTCATCTCATTATAAAGACAGATCGGGCATTAAAAGGGACGATTTAGTGTACGAAACGCCGAGGGAAATTCTGTTTGCAAAACAGTTTTTTTGCTTATTCTGTTATAATGATTAAGATTATTTCATTAACTGTCCAAATTGAGCCCCAAGTTTCTGTGACGAATGACTGTAGTTAGTATGGACTTGAATTGATTTAAATTTGGTTTATTCGTTTTTGTTTTATTGAATAACACAAATCATGAAACTCATTCTCAGTGGACTTAGTGCTTTATCCTTATTAGTCTGCGATTAACTACACAAATGGAATAGCCGATGATTTTTTAGCATACGTTACCATACTCAACATCTCTAAAGACGAACCTGGTAGGTACATACACTGGCTAAATAATATTCCGAAGAGTGCGGAGTTCTTCTTTTCAAATACAACTGTTTACGTTAAGAATTGGTTCGTCGGTCCTCAGAGAATGAAAAGGACGCAGACTTGAAAATTTATTGATTGGAACCCACAAAAGTTGTGCCTGGATGCTGCATCTATTTGGTATCAATTGCTTCCTGTGCACCCTTGTCATTTTTTTCCGATATTTTCAGCAGCCAGATGTAAGACGTTGAACGCAAACACATATCTGGAAGAAATCGCCAATGAAATACCTCCGTATTCATCAAGAATGGAATTCAAGACGGCAAAGGCAGCCTAAATGCCTGATGCTCCCATATCTACTTGTATCGCCCAGGCAATAAAAGCATGACCCTTTACGTCACTTTAAACGGCGTAATTAAATTGAATTGAACACTCAACACCTGCTCGGCAGTCTAAAGAGCAATACTTATTAGTGCACATGTAGACTGGATAATGTCTTTGAAACTATAATATTTTTTCATTCATGCTCACTAGAAATAGAGGAGTTGTACATTCTTTTTAAGAAACGTCAGCCGAAATTTGCGAGATGGAATATTTTGAATGGAGAAGAGAAATGGTGACCAATCCCTAACGGCGGATAATGCGATACTATAATATCTTAAATAACCCCAAAAGGTCCACGTGGTTTAATGAGAAAATCAAGTACAATTGAAATCTTTCCGTGAGAGTGTGCCAAGCCAAACCTACCCTCCGCCTCCCCCCTTTCAGCTCCTCCCCTTTCAATCACCCTTCTTCCCTTTTCAATACTGTGGCCAACGATCCGCCACGGGCGCTCGTATCGCTGACAACTCCCCCCCCCCACCCGGCCCTTCTATCTCTTCCTCCGTCCTCTCCCCCCGACGACGCCTTCATTTTCGAACACATTCAAACGGTCGCGAAAGCCTCCTCTCGGTGCGTAGTCTTTGGGAAGGACGTTATGGAGGAGGGAAATTGCTAGAGCAAAATCCAGTATCTTTCGTTTCGTAATAAAAATTAAAAGGATCACTTTTGAACAGATCGAATAAAACGTTTGTAGAACCACGCGATCGGGATATAAATTCCGGGTGCCCACCCCAGAGACGCAAACGTGATTTTTCGTATTATGCTCGTAAATATTTCGAGCCCACGAATGGTGAATGAATTTGTTTATTCTATTATTTACAGCGTTTCTTCACCCTTAAGTAATTTCTCGAAATAGCCAAATGAAAATCGCTAAACATTTCCCGGGTAAATTGAATAGAAAAAAGTGCACTCAGGAGCTGAGAATGTTTTTTATTATCTGTAAGGGATACAGATAACCATAATTTCATTTAGGGAACCACTCATCTTGCTGTCTAAGCTCAGAAAAACACGCTTGAAATGATACAGAGCCGTAATTAAGCTGTCTTCATCTGTCTATATTCAGACCATAAAAATCTCAAGGATATAAAAAAGAAGGAATCCTGAATAGTGACGTGATTTAATGTACCTCAGGAATACCTTATAGTATAATGTAACCTCCAATAGTTAAACTTCTCCTTGCGTCATTTTTTTAATCCTTTTACGAAAGGAAGACCATTTTCTGGAATTTATGAAAAATAACATGAGAGAAATCAGTTATTAATTCAGATGTTTCTGTATAGTAGTGAAAATGGGTACGCAGGAAACGCCGTTAGGCATATATTTCCTTGAAAGTCTTTATGCATATTAAGTGCACTAATTTATTTACATATAACAGGAGATACCTGTCAGTACTTGGATCTTAGTAAGCACTTGGATCTGTCAATGGTGATGGGTGTCCTTGAACTTTAACTTGAATCACGCGTGCCGTTGTGTCACACTTTTTTCCTACCTGAACTGCTTGACTAGCCAAAATTCACCATGCCATCATTCTCTTTCTTTCTGGATTTTTAGAAATACAAGGAGCGTATTTTATTGCAAGAAGAAAACAGTGGAACACATGGCTCGCATAAGCCTCTCGAAAATCTGTCTTCAATTGCGATGTTAACTCATCAACGCACCCAACCGGAAATCCGGGGTTCAAATTGCGGTCAAGAGGAATGAGTTTTTTTTCATGGCGAGTTCCCGCACGTCATGGACTCATATCCATGCGCGCGACTGCGTTCCGTTGAGGCAATTCCCTTGGGATATTTGCTTAGTACGTAAGGCATCGAGATTCACGCGACAAAGTGTGATTTTATCTCATTCGAAATTGTATTTTATCGAGAAAGATTTGCTAACTACTACTGCACACTTAAGACTCTAAGAGGAAGAATAATCGAGTTCACGTGATCACCCTCGGAGGGTTGTCTTGTAGTCAGACGGCGGAACTCGTTACACACACTCGACCGGAGACCGGGAGATCCGGTGTTCGAATTCTATTCAAGCCAAATGGCTCCTCCGCTTTGAAAAAGACAGCGTCCAAGCTTTTCAGTCTGGATTTGTCTGGTAGGTAAAACGACCACCTGCCAACCCGAATGTCGCGGGTTCGAATCTCCCCCCTTGGAACGTGGGTTTGATGCATTCTGGGGAATCTAAAGGCAAGCGAGAAGGGTTATCGGGCTCCCAGGGTTCACCAGAGGCGATCGCTCGGCAAGAAATGGGTGAGCAGAGTCGAAATCTCGAGTAATAAATTCTGCAGGGTTCGAGCTAGGGAAATGGTAGTCTCTTCATTCCATTATTATCTGAGAAAACGCCGTTCCTCATCGGAGTAGGTGAAGCTAAGAAAGCCTCATTTCAAGTCATTTCGGGAAACTTACTTCCTTCCACCAATTTATTCACATTCACATATTTTTTCATGCTCGCTCCGATGTCCCCGAGGCTTCTAATATTCCTCATCTGAGATGAAAGCTATAAACCATCTCGGAAAGCCTCGCGGATTCCACCACGCGGGGATAGTACGTGGGGATCGATCAAATTAGCCACCCCTTAATGATGTATTATATTCAAGAGAGGACGCCAACCAGCCAGCGGTTTCGAATGGAATAACCGGCTTCTGCCCCGCCGCTGCCGCCGCCACGGCGAGCGTCACACAAAACGACTTCTCTTTTATGGATCTATTGATATTCCTTATATGTCCACGTGCGACCTTAACCTTGAGTGAGCGAGGGAAGGCCTCGAGTGCGAAGAGCGGGAGGTTGGAGCTCCTCGCGCGGTGGCTACATCTTTTGCTCCTGGCCGTCCGCAACCCTCCGCGCACCCTCTTGCATGCTGCCGGGTCATCGCGAGGGCTGGACAATATTCACTCTCCAATGACGACCGATGATGTAATATAAATATCGACTTGCCCAAGGAATATCGTCATAGCTATGGTTTTAGGGAATAACGAGTGACTAATATCGGCCATATCGGGTAGATAGGTAAATCGAGTTTTCTCGATCTCGTCGGATATATCACCATATCGTTCATATTATCTCGTCATATCGAAAGTATCATCCATATCGTTATGCCGAATTTGTCGTCATATCGAAAATATCGTCCATATTGACAGAAACGTCCATAGCAATATCATACTTAATCATACATAGCAATATCATCATTAATTTTACACCACATTATAATGTACTTATAATGCTAATATTATCGAAGCACTGATGATTAAGTTCATGATCACAACTTACATTTTACTAAATCAAAAATTAACGATAGATGCTGTTTTAAACTGGGATTAAGACGCATAAAAATCGTTTATATTACGTGCGATGGACTTCAGCGTTTTAATTATAATTTATTTCTGTGTGGAACGATTTAGGACATCCATAAATTTGACTCTCAAATGCATTTGCATCTATTTAAAGGGCTCATTGGAATTCCACGTGATTTCCTAGTGCCTTAACTTAAGAATGGACCGATATGGTAATTAGTAAAAACCGGGAAAAGGACGCTTAAACAAGATTTTACATATTTTTTCCTATCGCAACACCTGACGGGCACATACAACAAGAGGAGTTTGCGACTGGAAAAATCCTATCCTCCTCACCGCATTAAAATACTGAGAAAACCTCACAGGATCTCCCGTTCAGAATATGCAAATATTACGATGCCGTTCGATCGCATATTCGCGGGTTCACTACGGAGAGGGAGAGAGAGAGAGAGATTTGGGTCACTCTTTCCTTGCGAAGAATGTAAAACTCTATCATCACATTAGGGTATGCAAATTGAAACCTTTCCGACGAGCTCTGTTCGTTGTTTCAACTTTTACGCCGGGCCGACAAATTGGAGATGCTGATTCGGAAATGACTCTAGTAGGGAATGGATGAAAAAAAACCTTCTGAAACGCTCCTCAACGATTAGCGTCGAGCGAATTCTTCCTTCGGTTACGTTGATTCCAATTTCCTCCCTTTTAAAAATAAGGTGGCATGACGCATGGGAAAAGGGGAATGCGCACGGAAGTGTGATCTACTTCCTTTGATGCTCTTTTCGATCCCGGGTTCCTCGCGCATATCTCAGGGTTTCGCAGGCGCGCCTCTGCCTCCCTCCGGTTCCTCCGTCCCGTGGGTCCCCAGCCATCGGATGAGACTTATCCTGGGACGCCGCGCCGTCGTCGAGTTTCGCCTCGGGAGGAAAAACGAGACATCCACCGGGTGAAAGGCGAGAATGAGAAAATGACTTCTCTCTCCGAGCTGCAGTAAAGAATGCATCGGAAGGGCGTTACTCATTTGTTTTCCTCCACCACCCCAAGGCCGCCAAAGGAAAGCTCTGTCGGAATNCCCCACGAGACGAGAAGGGATGAAACTAGGCGTCAAACCGATCGAGGCAATTTTTGAGATAAAAATGATTCGGAAGTACTGCATCTACACCTCCAGTTTTCCAGGAAGGCATTCGGTCGATGTGGAGCGCAGAAAATGCGTCGGGTCGATGGGAGGTTTTCGTCCCACGACTCGATGAAATTATATCAGCTTAAAGCGATTTCGCGGATTTAAATTTCATTCACAACGGTCCTCTTATTGCAACCGTTCATTTCCCTCGCTCGCACGACAGGGGCGATCGATGCACCATGAGTGTGTTAATGTTCCAATGAGTAAAAAATTAACCATCGTAAAAACAATCCCACCTCGCCAGGACTCGAACCCGGGTCTTCAGTTGACGGGTCAGGTGTGACAGCCAATCGCACTACAAAAAATGTCTTTCCCCAAGAGTCTCCCGCAGAAGGTTTTATGTTTCTACGCGTGCACTAAATGGGTGAGAAAACTTTGCCGGCCATTCGAGTCCATTTCACCGATGAAAACAATCGTAGAGGCTTTATTAAACATTACAAACCACTGTGAAAAGAAAGCGCGGTATGTGTAGGAACAAAAGGTTCTTTAAGAGCATATGTAAGTTAACTCGTAGCTTTGAGAGACGGGGACGTGAGGTCCCAGAGTAAGTTCACGTTCTCGTGAAACGGCCCAGTGAGATACACTCTCACTCCAGGAGTGCTTTTTCGCGTTTTCGTGGATCAAGTTGATATGCTCGGAGGGCCGCGTCCAAATCGTAGTTACCACCCACCTCTTTATGCACAAGATGTCCCCCATCGCGGAGCAAATACGTGCGGCTCGAGAATTTCAAGCGTGATGAAACCGATTCGCGAGGAAAAACCCTCGCACTGTGATTGAGGCTGAAGTGGAGACGCTCCCCAAGTGAAAAATATCCTTTCACGCTGATCGCTCAGTCGCTATGGGATTTCCTGTGAGAAGGCGCGAGCTGCTGTTACACGGGGCAGTCGAATGCCGCACTCCACTTCGGTCGATCCAGCTGGAGGATGGGAAGCCCCGTTGACCGATGCTTCTGAAAGACCGTCGACGCTATAATTCAGTTCGCCAATTCAAAATTACTGATGCAGTAGCGGATCGAATCAAGTGTGGGCGTTGAACGTGCTGAGATTTATTTCCTCAACCTTTCGTTTAATTTAGATTTCCCTGTGGAAGGTTACCGACGTGCTAGTTAGTTTCAACGAGAAGTATCGACACCCTTTTTCTTTTGCCATTTCTGCGAGATGCAGCGGGAACAACCGATTGAAGCTAACTGGCAAAGAAGCAGGTCTAAGGTGGGAATTTAAAAATCAGTGGAACGCACGGTATCCACCAGCTCAGAATGAATCCTCTCGTAGCAGCCCTTTTCGGAAACCAAAGTTTAAAACAATTTTTATCAGGAATCGCATACGTCTAGGGCAAAAATACTTATGTCCTGTAACTTGGCACCAGTGCCTAGTGCAATAATCTCAGGTTCCAGTACCTAGAGTAAGAATCCTAGACATTTATCAGTATCTAGATACCAGTACCAACCCCAGCTGTTTATTCATTTCTTAACAAGCAACAGGAGTTGGTAACTACGGCAAGAATACTAGATACCAGTACCTAGGGGTAAGAATCCTAATTATTTGTCGGTACTTAGGTATCGGTACAAACCTTTGGTTTCGAAAATAATAAGTCTGAGGATCAGAAGAGCACGTGATGCTCTACGGATGTGACAGAGGCGAAAGAAGTATGCAAGTGCAGGGCAGAATAGAATCAATTGATTATGTTTCTTGAAATAGCCTAAAACTCGTATTCCTATCATTTATTTACCGTCACTCTGGGCATCTTCAGCCGCCGGCGAACTGAAGCCAAAACGGAGACGAAGCGAATCAAATCATTTATTGAAACAAAATTATCGATTCGAGCGGAACTGTGGGAAAATTCGATACCTATAGCCTGCATCGAACGAGAAACACCGCTGCGGACATGTGTCGCGTGTGCATTGCCGATTTCCAACTTACGTCCTTGTACCGACGAATCTTCACCTTTTAACATTGCTTTGCTCGCTTCCTCTCTCTCTCTCCCCCCCC
>LYUA01000159.1:42977-54588 GCA_002093875.1 Calopteryx splendens
ACCCCACCTCCATCCCGCCGACCCTCTTTTGTGTCTCGGGACGGGAGATTTTTGCCGATTGGAATCCAAGGTCGGGCGAGATGCAAGACCTCGCCCGCACTCCTTCTTTTTCCTTCCCCCCAAGTTGCGGATGTCACCAGAGAGGGCTTTCTTCCGTCTAATCTTGAAAAATTGAAGACGCTCAGGTACGTTCGGGGGAGTTAAACCTGGGGAGGAGGATCTCTCGAATTTATGAGTAAAGTACTTTAATTCTCTTATTCGCGCTGTTCTGGTTTCACAGAATGAGAAACACTACGTACTATTTCAGCGTAATTTTAGTGGAAGAATACCTACACAGCGTTCCACATTTCGTGAGCATAAACCTCTGCAGAATTGAGCCTGAAACCGTCGAATTTAGGAATTATTCTGGTTTTGTCATTAAAACCAGAAATTTGAACGGCACGTCGAAACCAATGAGATACATGATAGTTGGAATATCGTATTATGCCCCTCTTGCTGATTATGCCCATAGAAAGTTGCACTTCCTTTTTCATTGACGGTGTCTGAAGAATGTTAGCCTTCTTTTCAGATGCGACGCACTAACAGCTTATTATATGGTCATCATAAGTACCATTCAAACTGAACTCTTACTGGCAGAGTAACTTACGAAAAGTAAAAATTATCGAGTATTTCTTGAAAAATATTAATTTTAAAAAACTACGAATAAAGATAATTATGCTAGGCATACTAAGTTACATAAGTACTGCCGCTGACTCCCAATGCTTTGGATGGATATTTTCCGACTGCGGATAGGAAGAATAATATAATGTCAAACGTATGTAAATTTATTGTAGTGTCCAAATTAGTCCAATCTAAACATTGGCTATTTCTCACTAAAAGGAGGTCGAGAAAGAAGAAGCTATAAGCATTATAACAGATCACAAACACTTTTTATAGGGCACAGGAAAGTAAGAGATTAACGAATACTCCTATATTCTAGTAGGCATTTGACGGAGGCTAATTTTTAGCAGATAGAGAATAAATCTACCAAATATAACAAAATAGAGAAGGTATAAAATGACTACCTGATAAAATTATCGGTGTTCTTACTTCATTAGTATTGTACTCAATAATATTTTTTTAAATATCCTCATTACTTCAAAATAGTAGTTCCATGAATTATTGTTCCAAACTAAGTGAATTCAAAGGCTCTTTGAAAGGAACACTTAATCTATTAGAGTGTGCTGACAAAACAGGACGCTGGAATATTAGGAAATCCACATTAAACAACGCGAAGATAGATTTGATAGGTGAGGGTAGAGCTCACCCAATACTAAGCCCAAGTCGTGTGGAAATTTAATCATCAGGGTAATAAGGGGGGCCAGTTCCTTTCCCTACGCCGACTGCGGTTTTCCAGGACAATCTGGTACCCGAAATAATCAGAGTCTGGGTGAAGTTGAGAGTGCCCAGAGGCGTCACCCAGAATCGAACCCGGGCTCTCCGGTTAGTAGTTCAGTGCCCTACTTTCTGTACAGCACTCCAATAGGAAATATCAATTTAACTCTTAGAAAACTTGTGTTGAAGGATAAGTCATGAGAAGAGGGTTGGTAAAGAGCTCTCAAGCCTCAGAAAAAAGCAATGAATACATAAGTTAAGAAGAAAATGAAAAATTCACCTATTAATTAATATAAAAGGTTTTATGAATATTCATGGGATATGCAACAAACCTAATTGTTCGCATTCATTTTTATAGCGCTGTGAAAGACTGGATTTCACTAAATTCTACCTGTGGATGGATAAAATAAATCTAGTCATTAGCATATAAAAACTTGAACATTTTTCATATAAAGAAAATTCTTCGGACTCTGCCAATAAAATATGGTGTATGCGGTTTTTGTACCACTGAAATGAGAATGTTTCGAAAATCTTCATCCGTCTAGCCTAAGGATGTGTTTTCAGAATGAACGATAAAACGCCACAAAAGTGGAGACGCCATCGGCTGAAAGAAAATTTCTTCCCATCACCGCTCACCAAATGACAGTCATCTCGACATAGAACCCACAATTAGTTATATCGGAGATCAACACAAATTATGAGACTCATTCAAGAAATAAAGTAGGCTCACAGCTTCGATAATAGCATGAATTAACGAAGATGGGAAGGCTTAATAATTGCATCAAACTGCATTCCGTCGAGTTTTTAATACGCACAAAGACAGCGACCCGCATCCTGCCCCAAACGATTAGATTCCTGGAAAACTTCACAAAAGGATCGCTAAACACTCGAGAGAAAGGGCTCGCAGGCGTTCTACTCTCACCGAAGAGAGCCATTTCATTCCTCTTTTACTCCACCAACCCGGAAGATAAAGAAGCGAGCGACGCCTCGCGAAGAAAGGGTATTATTTCCGGGGATATGGCAGGGAGGGGAGAGGCGGAGGAGGGGGAGCTCGCCCTGAGGGAATTGGAGAGCCTTTAGGAATGAGAGAAAAAAGGAACGGGCGAGGAGGAGGAAAAGGCAGCCGTGGCGCTTTCTTTAGGACTTGTCCCTACGGGGTCGATCCGCTGCGTTGCGAGGGGTTGACGTCAACGTAGGTGCGGCCTCTAAAACGATTCTCTGCGGCCTCACGGGGGTCTCGATTCGAGGAAAGCCTCTTTCTCACTCGAGTAGGCGTGAGAAACACTCGGGGCCCAATAACGAGAGGATGAAGGGCGGATTATGCAAGGATAGAAAGAGAGAGCGAAGGGAATTCATAAGAGAATATTCGTAGGGTACCGTCTTGGGCAACTCTCTCTGGTCGTGGGGAGGCGACAAAGGAGCTAGGATAAAGAGGAGGACAACCCGGGCGAGGGGGTATCTCCGGAGTGCAGGGTAGTATCAATCGGGGGTGAGTAAGAAGGGCGACCACCTCCCCGCAACAATGGAATAACGGACGGACGAAGGTCAGAACATTCCGGAAACAAGCCCTCTGGGCGGTTGTAAAATGGAGTAGCCAATGAACGCGACCTTGGAATAACAAATGAGAGGTGTTTTGGATGCTGGTGGAAATCTCCGTAAGGTTTGCGCTTGTCCCGTCAATTCGAGTTCATATCCCCCTTGTTCGTTTTAAAAATAGGAGGCCAAGGTAGACAAAGGGTAAAATACACGTTGACTCCAGTGGTTTTGCCAATGGAGCGGACGGAACCCGTTTTTCAAGGGGCTGTTGATTCTTTCACCGCTTATCCTGACCTATTCCTTGAGGTCAGACGCCATAAATATCGGAATTCATTGTTTTCTCCTGCGATCGGCTTGTTGTGGCAAGATATTTCACGGGTTAGCAAAGACTTTCTGGGGCTACCATTACGGAATGCTTGTGGGAAATTTATGATACGGGCATGGATGACGTGTTTATAGATGCGCGCTAGTTAACTCCCTTGTGCTCTCCATTGTCTCTCGTGTTCCGCGGAGTTATTTGCAGTTTCAACCTGTTTATAAATTTTCATTCGCAAGCAATTTCCTAAATTCTCCCCTTCCAAAGGAGGAGCCCAGAAGGAACTTGAAACGTAAACCGCCGAGCCTTCGGAGTCGGCGGCGCGGTGCAGTGATTACCTACGCTGGGATGTTATGGCGCGGGCTAAAGGTCAGCTTATTGTAACTCAACTCGGCCGTGAAACCCTTTCAGATGTCAAGTAACAAATCATTCGCTGATTGAGGAACGTCTATGCACCCGCGTGATGCTTAATTTTAGTTACTGATTGAACTGTACTAAAAGTAGCAAAACCATTTAGGTATTGTAATTACCTTACTGAAATATGCTTTTCGTTCACCACAGCTATGAATTCCGAAAAAAATCTACATATGTATTTCTCAACAGTTCACCGAAACTTTTTCACACAAATAAGTTAGAACATCCAATTTAATGAAATTTGGTCATTACCTGCCGTCGCTCCGAGGTTTGGAGCAGCTCTATACTCACCTGCACTATCGGCTAATCTCTCCATTAGGTCATATTTCTCGACTTTCGTGTCTTCCATAACCTGTTTCATGTTTCTCTTCGGTAGTCTTCCTCAGGAGATCTACTCGATCTCTTTAGCTTCCACAGCTACAATTGCATTCATCGAGCTATCGTCCCTTAAAATATGTTCAATGATTTTATCCTTTCCTTTTTTCAGTTCTTTATAGAGGGGCTTCTCTATTTTTTTTACTCACAACGTTAAACTTATTTCCTGTTATGTTATTAACTTAAATTTCCAAGGCAACACTATACGGTGAGTGGAAAGTTTCAAAACTCAAGACGCTTACCCTTCAAGTTCCTTATCCGTTGCAATGCTGATATTTCCTCCCAAATGTTTCACAGTCAAACCCAAGTTTAGTTCCTGAGATAAGTCGAGAAACCGAATCCTTATTTGGTACAAGGCTCAGCCGTGAGAATTCGTTAGAAGTTTAGAAGAAAAACGAAAGATAAACTGTAAGGGGAAGGCGATGGGGCAAATATTTTACCTTCGGCAAATTAAAAACTAGTACGTGAGTGGGAGATAGAGGAAGGAGGTAAAGGAATTTCTATGGAATAGGGAAAAAAGGAGGACTGTAGTTATTAATTTTGTAGCTAAAACCCAAAAGGTAATGATTTTTCTGCAAGCATTACACTTTTGCAAAGGAAAAGCAATAATTATAAATGCAAATGGACTATTTTATTTACTTATTATATTATTAATTTTATATTATTCTTATCTAGTTTTAAGCCAGTACCAACCCCCGCGACCATCATCACGCTAATATATTGCAAATATTTTCCTAAAAAGTAGTCAAAGTTTTACTACGTAGTTTATAAGAAGGGAAGATTGGATATGTGCGTTGTAGAATTGACGCTCTTGAAAAATAAAGGCAACAAAATAAAAAAAAAACTATGTAGGCTAGAATAAGGAAACGTGAATTCCTAAATACACACTGTGTATCTCACTTTCACAAATGCGCGACCCGCTGAACATTACGTAAGGGAATAACTTCTGAAATTCATAACATCTTTTCCACATTTCCAACTTTTTCACGCCGAGCTTCCTCACAACTTATTACCACCGGGAAGTTTTCATGGCGAGCTAGAGAAAATGAGACGCAGCTCGAAAGGCGAAACTTTTGATCGAAATCCCATTTCTTCGTAGAGCTTTGAACTCGATCTAAGGAGGGGCGTGCGCCACATGAACTTAGAGCCGCGGTTAGACTTTAAGAGGCGCTCCGCTTCCTTCTCCCCTTTCATGAGACGGCGGTGGATGGTCGATTCTTATCCGCAGGATCGAACGGTGCCCTGTTTGATGGAATAGGGCGAATGAATAGATACGATTCCGGAGAGCTCTCTAACCCTTCGAGGAAAAAGGGAGAGATGGATGGAGGCTGAAGTAGGAACAATGGCCGCGCAGGAAGCGGTGGGCATAGCTCGGGGTTGGGCGAGAAAAATGACTGATCCGCGGAGGGAGGATGGGATCTGAGGCACGAGCAAGGGAGAGAAAAAGTGTGAAGAGAGAAAGAAGAACCGAGCCGGAAAGAGAACAGAAAAGAGTTTTAAAAATTAGACTATCTCCGTCGTTATTTTGCGGAATCTATTCGATTTTTTAATGTGAACGAAGTTGGAACTTTCCTGGTACCTGCATTCGCTTTGTAATTCGTCCAACAGTTACGGCGAAATTCGTCATCTCCAGGACTGTTCAAAACCTGAAAGTTTGGGAAAAGAAACAGGGGAACCTGAAACTGTGTCGGGGCGAATGCTAGAAAGACGAATGTGAAATTTTTTCGTCCAAAACCTTTTGATTTTGACGACAAAAAATAAGTAAACCTACCTGCCTACCACTGTGAGAAGGTAAAATTCAAATAGTTACGTAGTTTTTGTTCACAATGTCACGTAGGGAATGAATCGTGTTGCGGGGTTGAGGAACGATAATAAATTGGCAATAACCGAAAACTTATTCCCACCTGCGTCAATGGGAAACTTCGCGATGGGTAGGGCTGGGGACAGACGGCTCCGTTTCTCGGGAAGAGACGGGATTTTTCGAGGCCTTTGGCGTCATTCTCCCTCCGTGCTGATCACGAACCGATGGGGTGGCCGAGCATGACGACCCGGCTCGACGAACGGTATCCCTCGCGCTCACGGCGAAGACGTCTCGCAAGACGAATTCGGGCGATGTTCTGAATCGCTGGCGGAAAGGAGAGCGATCGAGAAGAAGGGGCGCCATGGGAAAAACGTTGCCGTTGGTTCGCCTCGGACGAAGAAGGACACCTTCTCCTTGCGGTCTTTGTGACGGTGATGAATGGGGATAATGGAAAACCTAATGATATTTATTTCTGGTTTTGGGAACTGAATCCAACGTTCAATAACGTTTTAATAACCGAAATTAAAATTTGACTAATTACACCTTTATAGTTTCAGTTTAAAGTGAAACGTTAAATAAATATCGTCACACAAAATAAAACTTATTAAATATTAATATTTTATTTTTTATTGGTAAAATTCGACAAAATATACAGGTTACCAGATAAACGTTGCATTTACAGTTTTGATTTCAATCCCCAAAATTTAAATCTTTGCACCGTACTCTCACTCAATGGCGAAAATATTTAGTGGTGATATGTTGCAATAATTTAATGTGAAATAAGTTCTGCTATTTAAAATGCTAAACACCAATCGATAGATATATCACAACGCAATATACTCTGGGGACGGTCACTTCAAGGGATTAAAATTTCTCTTTGTTGCCAAGGTTAACTTGATCAGGACCCTCCTACAAGTTTCTGAAAGATCTAAATACTAGAAAACGCTGCGCTAGATCTGTACTAATTAGAAATCCACTCAAATGAAGAGTAAGTTTACACAAGCCCTCTGTTAATAAGTATGACTCCGCACCGAGAGTTGGAAACTAGATTCAGTAATGCCAATAACAACAAAATAACTGATTCAAACGAAACGCTTTTTTTTCTTTTATTGCATACGAGCTTGCAGAAAATTAATCTTTGATGATGTACAAACATATGATACGTACGTCTTGTAAATATCGCTAGTTTTATTGCGTCTTATGTCCCCATTAATCTAGTTCCCCTTTCACTGCATACTTGCATTATGAATAAGTATGCACGCATTTTGTTGACTTACCGTCCATTTTGCTTTCAAGACTGATGGGTGAATCTGCGCTCATTGAGTCTCCGTCCGAGGAAAGGCTGTAGGAGTGTTCTGTCTTGATGGGCATGTTTCCGAGCACCGCGTCCGTCATCAGCCGATCTCTGAAGACCACCGGAGGGGTGCGCACCTCGTCCTGCAGGAGGGCAGCCGCCGCCGCGCACCATTCCACCTCTGGTTCGTTCCCGGAGCGGAAAACTTCATGGATTGTCTGGGAAGAGCAAAAGAATGCGGAATGGTTAGCGAAGGGGTAGGATCCTGCTGATGCACAAGGACTCTCTATCAACAGATCTTCATATAGCTGGAATGCCTCTGTAACTGGATGATAAGAATACGAATATTCGAACGTGACTACGTACGGCCCTGTCGCCAAACCAAGCAACGAACTAGGTGGAAAACCTCGAAGTATCATTTGGTGCGGAAATTAAATTGTGATTGGAGCATTTTACGCTACCGTGCATTATGAAGAGATTAAGGCTCGGCTCTACCAGTGAAAATATTATGCTGATGTTATATCATTTCCCTGGATTGATTTTAATTTTGTTCTAACAACAGGAATCTACGATGGTTCAGTATTAATATTTTTGTTGGAATGAATTCAAGCTACGTAAATCAGAAAATATGGGATATGATTAAAAATGAAAGAAAATAAAAAAGAATACTTTCCGGAGAAAAAATGAAATAATCAGCATCATATTGGATTGATTAAACCATGTTAGGTGAGCGTGGTGGGGAAAAAGTTTATAAAATCAATAAAATAAGTTTTGACCGTCCACTAATTTGTTAAATATACACAACACGCGTTTAAATGCCTAGGCGTCATCATTAGACATCATCAACTTGTACAAGTTTGCCTGGTCTAGGCGTTGAAACGTGTATGTATTGTATATTAAATTAGTAGACAGTGTAAACTGTGCTTTCTTGAGTTAATGCTGCTTTGAAGGCCACTTTAAATAGAGGGTCATCATTGGGCCCTTGCTTTAATCTGCTTCTCAGATAAGAGGTTACCAGACATTTGGGTAATATATCTCGAACGAAATATCAAGCATGCACCAGAATAATATATAATTATCGCTCCATGGCATTTATTGCTGATCTAAAGCGATATCAGAACCCTACAGAATTGACGAATACCCGGAAATAATTCAGAAAAAACAACTCGACCCACTTTTAGCTCCTTATGGTCCAGTATGTACTTTCAAAATATTTTTGCAGGGCTCAGCATTATTCGTTCATCGTACCGACGCAATCCATCGCGCACTTTGCGAAGCACCTTTTCCACCGCGCACACGACGGCAGTCTCTCCCGCTTAATTTTTCTCGGAAAAACAAGCCCAGCGTGTCAAAACAACTTGGCAGTCCTATTGGGAAGGCATTTCCCCAATTCCCTAGCAAGCTCTGAACGTATACCTCCCTGCGCCCTGGGCATTCTCCTCCACTCCCATTGCCACTCCTCCCTGTTGGAAAACAAGGCGAAGGAGCGAGAGGAGGCGGAGGAGCGCTTGCTTGCACGCACATACATACACCTCTGAAGGGGGTGGTGACATCAACGCGCGCACCTTCGGGAGAGCGCCCGGGGGCGAGCCAAGTTGTTTGCCCGTCGGATGCCGATGTCAACAGCGCTCTACGCACAAAGGGGTGGGACGCTCTCCGCCATCAAAACGACTCGAAAATAGCGCTGTAAAGCATGTGGTATAGTGGCCCGGGCCAACGCGTTATATGTATTTCCTGTCGAAGATTTACAAAAAGTTGTGTCTTTTTGTGTTCCGCGTCGTGACGTAATAATCATTTGCATATTAATGCCCTGCTGCGGCATAGGGGGAAAGGAGACATTATGTAAATCATGGTGGCAAAAAAAGAGAGATAATTGCCTCGGAAACATCATCTTCGGAAAACTGACTATACACCTTCAAGATTATTATCAGAGATTGCCCCCCGAAGGTAGGTTATGCACTCCCGATTTGAAGTTAGGAAGAAAGGTAGACTTTTGTCATGAGAAATTCTGCTGTCATAATCTGAAAAAATTGGGCATAATTGACTGAATTTTGCTGCAATTTGGTATTATTTTTTCCTTAAGTCAAAACTTCCACTATTACCTTGAAGACAAGCCAAAGCCCAACCTGGATTTAAGATAATTGAAGGCGTAACTGCACCAAATATTGTAAAAGATTGTTTGAGACGCATCCTGCTCTCTGAAATGAAATGAATGCGACGAAAATATTCAAATAAAACAATGACTATCTTCAAACATGGCTCTTCGGTTCACAGCTGAAACTGTGAACCGAAGAGTACCTCAGCATTCAAAGGCGTTTGCTTGGATGCACTGAAAATATTAAGGCTCGTCAGTAAAAAGCTAGAAATATACAAAATGACCAGTCGCTCATTTTACATGCAAAAGATATAGTGAATAAGGAGTTGCTTCAGTTAATAGTGCTAATTTGCCATAGAGTTACATTGAACTTTTACCTTTCCTCAAATCATCAATTCTGACAATACGCCAACTAAACCTACCCAGATCTATTTAAATACCTTCACATAAATTAGCGGGAAACCGGACCGACAACTAGAAAGGTGAGTTTGTCCATAAAGGAGAATGACGTTTATACATGTATATTATAAAATATTCGAAGATCGCGGTTTAGGGAAAAATTGAAAACCTTCAGAAACTATAAACGCGAAATTCGAACGTCATGTATTATCACGGATACTAATTCTTACACCGGCAGATATGCCGACTCTGAATCTTGCTATCTCTACCGCCAATTACCTACGACTGGAGGAGGACTTCCATGTCCTTCGGGAGGGAGACGCTAAACCTGTCGAGGGAAATTCAAAAAAATAGATAAAGGTTGGGTGCTGATGAATGGACTGAAAAAGAGTAGCGGACCCATCTTGGGGCGATAATGTGCTAATGGCGGACGCTAAAAACCCAATCCACCTGACGCAAGCTAATGGAGACGGTGAGTGTGCTATGGGATAACGAACCATCACTTTCGGATTGTAGAATTTGTACGAACGATAAAAAAGAGACTGCTAAAGTAGTCTAGCGGGTGGGGCACCCCACTACTCACCGAAATGTATCCGCTCTCAAGTCTTGTATTAAAAAAAAAAACTTATAAAAATGTCATCCAAGCCCAAAAAGAGTAAACTAAAAATAAAATTAAAAAAAAAATCCGTTGGAATATTGAGGACGGCCTCAGAAAGGAAACAATAACATGCCGGCAAATAAAACGCTTCCAGGAATAACGGTATTTACAAATATTAATAAATTAAACATTTAAAAAAGGATAGTGTGGAAAAATGGGAAATCATAATAAGATGTAGTTCAAATGAAGCAAAAAAATAAAGGGATTTGACTGTTCAAAGCACATCAAATTGCTTTTATGCACGTGAAATATGTAACTAAATCCTATAATATCGGTAAGTATAGATAACTTCGGCGAGAAAATTACGCAGATAAGTTTTTGACACATGTGTATGTTTGAAATATAAAAATAAATATTTTCCTTTTTTAAGCTTTTGCTTCCAATGGACTGTCAAAGATATATTATTTGAGAGGCAAAAAGAATAAGAGTTAATGCCTGAAAATGATGTATGCATCTTTTAAAGGGCGCAGCAAGGTTTTCCTCGGTCATTAATATGAGGTCAGCTTCTCATTTCAAAGCCAGAAATTATTCATCATTGTCCTTGATTTCTCTCCGTAAGAGTAAGTGATACACCATTGCATCCCACGTCACAGACTTTTTGAGGATAATATTTCAAAGAGAAGTTGAGGGAAGACTTGATTGCAATTCTGAGAGATTTCCTTCCTCGATGTAGAGGTGGGGCTTGTGATATAGGCTAATTCTTATTTAAGGTTAAAATATAGATTTAACAAGCTGAGAAGAGATGGTACACATGCTTTTAAGCACACAGTTCACCAGTTACAAACCTAACGCTGCATTTTTGCCAATACATTTACAAATCGGTTATTCACCATTTCAACATAAATAATTTTCGATATATTTATCCAAGATATCTCACAACACCTAATATTTTCACATTTTAGCGTGACGCTAACACATTTTCTCTACTCGACTTTCGGTATTGACTAAATTCCCGAGAGTGAGTTCAAGAGTTTAATGAACGATTAAATATGCGCAGGGACGAGTCATACGCGAAAACGCGAACGCAATTGGAAATGAAAAAGCAAGTCGATGGATTTAGCACCACAATTATCCGCTCAACTTCGTGCGGTACTATCTCTCGATCTTTTAATAAAACTCGAAACCAAAATAAGGCACAAAAAGAATCAGAGTTTCACTGCAAACCGGGGTGAAAGTTTTTCTGCGGGAGATTTCCGGATATTATCGGGCAGCCTTGCTGGAGCATTATTTGCCTCTATAACCTTTAAAAGGTCGCAGTTCGAAACCGTGATAGCCGCGGGTGGCCTCTGGAGCTACTTAAAAGTTTTTGCACGTGCGTTTCAAAAGCGGATACATATGGGGGGGGGGGG
>LYUA01000159.1:188359-199075 GCA_002093875.1 Calopteryx splendens
GTTTCCTCTTTGGACAAGTGCCCCCCCCCCCCGTCCCATCCCTTCCTCCCCCGATTCCCTCCTTCCGTTCGACGGTCACCCCGACCGAAGGATTCCATCCACGGGGCCCTGTGTCACACCAAACCCTTACTCCCCACCCCCAACAACCCCTATTTCCCTCCTGCAACACCTTAAATCTTCCCCGGCTGTCGAAAATGTGCTTATTGGGAAACATACCACTTCAAGTGAAAAATATGGCGATGAAAAAGTTAAAGTGACGTGCCATTACTCGTCAGTGGTACCGCTCATTGAATATGCTTCGAGTCTATGTGACGCATATTTAAAAAAATATTTATTCAAGAACTGAACAAAGTATTGAGGAAAGGGTTCGAAAATAGTTCGTTAAAAACTGTAATGAGAGAATCCGGAGCGTTTCGCAGTATTAATACGTAACCTGAGATTTTAACCCCTTGATAATGAAAGACTCACTGCGGTCTTATCAAAAAGACACCAATCGCGTGATTTTACTCGCGACACAGAGAAAGTAAACCAAACCACTTGCTGCATCGGCAATTCGGTTAATAACGGTAAAATTAGAGAAATAGTCTGTTGAATCGATAGGTTCAAGAATTCGTTTTTCCCTACGATCCACGACTACAACACAAGGAGAGATAAGCGCAAAGACGCGCATTCATGACACCCCCTTTCCAGATCACCTTCTCCTTTTACATTTAATAATGGCTGATGTGCCAACATCCCCTGCCACACACCCTTGCGAAGGATTGCAAGGTATTGTGCAAATGCAGGTGAAGTGGTAGGGAAGACGCAATGGGGGCAATAAATCATACTCGCGAAGATAAGGGAAGTGACAGGTTCCACAAATCAACCTATCATCAAAGGCAGGCAGTTGTGAGATCGGTCCTTGGCAACTAATACATATCGTCGATTACTTCCTTCGGCATCAACTCTTGCTGTCTCCACCATAAGTTCTTCGTAATGTTCACACTTTCTTCCAGCCCTCATAACGTACACAAAGACTCTTCCTTTCTATTATCCGTTATTTCAAACTCATCCTTTCTATTATCCGCTTAACCAGCATTCCCACCATTGGATCCCAAAATTCTTCCATCAATGACTTCACCATCTGCCTATTGGAGAATTAAATATTGCACGGGAAGTCTTTTTTTTGTAGGGAGCACATCGAAACATGTACATTACATGCCCCACTTAAACTCATTGTTAAACGCAAAGCATTCGATTTGAAAGCTGACAGAGAGGGAATAAAAATGTCAGCAAATATTTACATTGGTAGGCAAAACCACGACGAGAAGTAAATAATGGACTGCGTAACAGACCGATGTGTTAAAGAATCTGTTTTCCCCTCGCACTATTCGTGACCACAACAGATGGAAACACCAAGTACGAAATACCGAACTATAGGGAAATATAATGTCACTAACGCTTAGTAATCACCAATTATCCTAATGGCAGGCGGTCTTACAGCACCCTACCTCACGCCCTCGCGAACGGTGTGTAAGGGAAGACGCAGATGTAAATGAATAAGATTTCACCGAAATGCTCTCTGCCCTTTCTGGGCTCCCCAACGAAGCGAACAGCGGACGCATGTCGACGTCCACCTCCCCGAAAAGGCTCGTCCGCGGAGGTCGCCGACCGTCGCCTCCGAGACGCATTCCAAACAGACATGCCGACCGTCGTCGGAAGAAGCAACACCCCTCTTCATCCAACGGGCGACTGCAGCGAAAATTGCGACGACGGAGGGGTGGGCGAGGGGTCGACTTTCCCTCCCATCCTGCCCGACCGCAAGCGTCAAAAATCCACCGGGGGAATATCCAGCCTGCGGTCAACGGGACGTCAACCTGTTGACGCCGCGACGGGGGCGTCCGGCAGACCGACTCCTCAGTCGAGGACCCTCACCCCCTCCGCTTTCAAGGCAAGAGCCCCTCCCCTCCTTCCACTCACTTCCTACCAACCACACCCCGCCCCTTCGACAGCAAGCCCGGTGCGTAACGTGACGCAGAGTTTTCAATGGAGTTGTGTAATGCTCTGCCCACGGTCATAGAGAGAAGTCTCTGCCCCTAGGGCCGGAGGAGGGTTTAGGAAGGGTATACGTCGAGCCTCCAGCAGACGTCTGAGGGAAGATGGCCAAGGGGAGATAATGGGAAGGGTCCCGACAGGGTGTGAGAGAGACTGGAGTAAGGGAGTGAAGCGCGGAAGGACGTGAGTCACTTTCCGAGTTCGTCTCTTCCCCAAAATGGGTTTCCTTAATACAGCGTCCCCCCCCCCTCTGCCCCGCTCTTTCCTCTCAGGGGCTGGTGAGGTTGGCTCCGTGGGGAGCGGCAAGGGCGAAATGTCGGGCTACATAAAAAAAAATTCTCCGGTCCAGGAATTGATGTAAGCCCTGACATATCTACGGATGTGAAGCGACTCTTTGGCAAATGGGAAGCGATCCGTGTCAAGCCACGGCCGACGTTGAATGAAGGGTTTTTCTATTCCTCTGCCAAGAAACGGAAACCTTAGAGGAGGGATATCTGATGATTCACGCGGATCCGCTGCATGAGGAGCTCTTTTTTTTACTGTTGTTATGAATAATGCTAATTTTGGCTTTCCGCGAAGAATTGTATACATCGTTTGCCTGAAACATAAATATATTTAGAGAGATTGTAGTCAGAGATGCGATATGTTCGCAATAGGAATACCTGATCACAATTAGGTTCCTTGACCATATATTTGGGACACTTTAGCCTGTTTTTATGGTGAGAAGGAAGAAAGAAAATTAAATTCAAATTTCATCAATTCTGGAGTCTTTTCTGGAGAATTTTTTCTCTTTTATTCGTGTTTTCTGATGCACTAATATAGTGCTAATAATACCCTCGTCGCAGGTAAACTCAAGTGTCGTGTACCTTTTGTACAGTTATGGCCTCGAATACTCTCTTTGTTTACAGAGGGCCTTACATCTAGTTTTGATAATCACACCCCTGACATATATATGCTTCATGTATTCACTTTTTTTTACAAATCTAGCGGTCCTTCTTCATCTAATCACTCAACCAAGACTTTCTTCGATGAATGCAATACAAGGGCGCAATATTTCGATCAGAGATAGAACAAACAGAGGGAGTCACATCGTTACTGGATAGCCTAAGTGTCCACCCAGTGGAAGCAATTAAATAAACACAAATCATTACAGTTTAACTCTGACTCAAGAGGGAATACATTTAGTTAAGAATTACATTTGTACGCGAGTCCACAACAAGAAGTCGAGGGAGATTGACTGTCGAATTGATCGAACAGAGGAATCCTTTCTCACTGTGTAACCACGACGGGTTAACTAGGTGACTACGACAATTTGAAAACAACTAACTTCCTGAAAGCAAAAGGATCCGGAATGCCAATAATCTTCAACGACGCTAATGGCTGGCGACCGGCATCCCCCTGCTACAAGCCCTCGTGGCGGCCTGCGCTGTGAGATGTAGCTTGGGGCAGCACAGCATTCCGGAAAAAAATGAACGTCGGCAGGGTGACTCGTGTTTCCGAAAGAAAGAACGATGGGTAGCCATATTCCTGGGTGTATCCACCCAGCAGACCAAGCGAGGTGAACCAAGTATCTTCCAAAGGGAGCAGGAATTACCGAGGGTTCCCCGGTCGGGTGAGCGCGACCAACGATCGCAAAGCAGCGGGGCAGGGGACGCGCAGGAGAAGAGCATTTTTCGCACGCGATACGCAGGGGATGCGATCCCCGCTTTGCATTCAAATGAGGATCATCGTGGGCGGACGGCCATCGCCCGCCTCCGTCCGGCCCTGCCGACCTTCCCCTCGCACGCAAGGGGAAGATGAGCGTGCGGTGCGGAGCTGGCAAGGTAGACAGACGGAAGGGGATGGATGGATGGTGGAGGGAGGGGAGGAGGAGAGGGGGTCGGAATGCACGCCGGATTATCTGAGTGGAATGTTACTCTCGCCGGGAGCGGAAACTGCTTCGGCGACAGGGCTCTTCGGCTTCCCACCAACTCCCTTCGGAGCGCAACACTTGAAGGAGTGCGAAATTAAAAGTCCCGTTCGGACCCCGGGCGATCCGTCCCCTTTGCCTCCATCCCACTTTTTGCTTTTCGCACGTGGGAGAGGGGGTGGAATATGCGGGGAGGGGACGAGGGGAGGTGGGGTTAATGGGAGTATGATGGTGACCCTGATTCTTGTCGTGGGACCAGTGCTGATGTTGGAGAACAGGGCCAGCATGCGCGGTTGTATATCTTCGAGCAATCTATTTTTTTGTGTGATGCCTACATTGGAACCAAGGCGCCGAGGTAGCCTGGTGACGGAAGGGTCCGGGTTCGAGTCCAGGTGACGCTTCTGGTCACTCCTCCAACTTCAACCAGGCTGTGTGATTTTTTTGTGTACGAGGTCTTTATTGGGAACCGAAGGCGATACCTGGAAAGGAACTAACCCCCCAACGCTGATGTGTGAATTTCACACGACGTATTGGGCTTAGTACCCTAACCTCACCAACAAAAACCAACCTTACTTTGTTTTCAGTAAAAACAAACTTTTGTGTTGATTGCTGTGGATTAATTAAAAAATTAATTTTACTTAAGTTTCTGCACGCGAAATGCATTCTTTTCTTTTAAAATGGAGATTATTCATTGAAATATCTGACCCATACCTAAGAAATCGAATAACTAAGGGTTTGACTCTTCATAATTTGATAATTCATTCACAACATATCTTAGACTGCTACATTTACAAAAAAAACGCAATAAAATTATTTACACTGAAAATTATGAACGATACTAATTTCCAGTGCTGTTTTCACTAGATATTTCGTAGTGTTTTAATTGAGGCCTGTAACTATAAACGCCTGGTGTGAACTCACCCACTCCCATACACCCTAGCGCTGGCTTGCAGGGTATAATGTAAATATAGGTGTATCGATATTACCGACTGCTCATTCGTTTTCATTTCACCATTATACACATTCTTTACACCATTCCAAAAGCTATAAGTCAATTTTAAAATCCATCTAAAAATAGGATTGAAGTCATTGTCGTATCACATTTCCTGTGCGCATTAGACATGATGATTGTTGGAACAAATTAACTGTCGTTAGAAGATAAAACCGTTCGCATTTGAAAACGCGAACGGAAGGGATTTTGTAAACTGAGTTTTGGTTGCAGGAAACAGGTCGTACCTGGTCGAAACCTGGTCGTAATCGTATTCACACCACGGAGAAAGCTCCCTTCGCAGAATTCCTCGACGTATTCACCGAATGAGTGTGAATGACTACATGCTCCGCACCCTCGTTCATGGAACACACTCCAGTTTCTCGGTAAGATACATCAGCGCTGAAAGCTCGGTCCCATTTGGCACCTATTTCGGTACACTAAGGAGAAAGGAAATGGACGAACAACATTCCGGACGCGATTATTTCATTCGATTTACAAATTCCTCCATCGACTGAGCACACTTATCATTGCACCGATGGTCAGTTAATCTCTCTAGGAAATGCGATTTCACATCAAATACTCGGTGTTTGATTAACTACGATCGACAGAAGTGAAACAGGAAGTTTTATTAGGTTATTTAGGAGGGGTAAATGGAAATGATGAAGCGTGCCATACCTAAATATAAAATAAGTTGACGGTCCGTCCATATTTTCCCCATGTGCATGCCCACGTCCTGTCAGCTGCAGTAACCGATATGAGCCATGGTTTAAACAGGCTTCAGACGGGAATGAGATGAAAATCACCCCAAAATAAACGTAACAATCCCATTTGCTGGCATGACCCGAAAAGAGATGGCAGGATACGTGAGAGACGCGCTATCTGATACCTGCGGAGCTTTCGTCTTCATTGCCTACCATTTAAGAGGGGAACCAATGCGTTTGTATTCTCCATTCGTGGTGGAATAGTAACCTAGCCAGTATAGCGTTCGGATACTGAATGGAGGGTCCTGAGCTCGAAATTCATGTGATACCCCCAGAAAACCCCAACCGAATCGAAGATGCGTGACTATCTCCATAGGGTTCTCATTTTCAGTGCATGTATTCCCCGTTCGTGGTAGCATGGAATTAAATTAGTAGCACTAAGAAAGTTTCTTTACTGGGTCATGACCTAATATCGGTTATTTTTTTTACCATTTGAACTCGAAAAATGGAAAAGCGTGCGGGTTATGAACGCAGGCATGGACGTTTTCACCTTTTCCTTGCACTCTCTCGTTGCTGTGACTGGTCGAAATCTTGAATGACCGGAGGGTCACCGACGCCGGAGAGGCACGAGGTAATAAGTTTTTTCGGCACGGCACCATTGCGTGCAAAGAATTAAAAAAAATGCAGGCAGTGCGGTCGAACTTTGGCCACCACTTTCCAAAAACGTTGACCTTAAACTATAACCATGGTGTTGTGGGAGAATGAGATAGCGGGAGAGAAAGAGAGAGAGGGTTTTCGCCAATGTGAGATAAGGGGTTCAGGGGACACCTTGATGGAATGGCATTAGTGCCACCCCCCCTCCTCCTCCTCTCTCCCCCAGGAGACACGAATGACACCCCATTCGCTCTCATAATGTCCAATCCCAAAGGCGGCGGGAAGCCTACTTTCGCCACTAATGCTCACTCTCCCCTCCTCCGCTCCCTTCTCAGGAGGGGAGATAACGCAATCCCCTCCGCCCCTTCCCCTGCCAAAAACACCCCCGAGCGACATTATTTATATAAATATATTTTTACAACGATTTATAGCGCGGGATGGGCCTTCATCCGACAGCATGAGACCCCGACCAACAAGTCCCTTCACTGCACGCCACCTCTTTAAGCTAATGGGCATTTGAACGCACGGTGGAATTTCCGTTCACGGCGACGGGAATGTAGTGGGCGGGCAAGCGTGGGATGGACCGTTCGGGAAAAATTGGGTCAGCGGCCCCTTGATGAAGATTTACTGCTACACATTTTTGCTTTCCTTGTAATATGCGCCCATCTATCGTTGTCAGGAATATTCCGATAAAGGATCACGCTATCTGCATGGATTCCTGAAGCTAAGAATGTCGGAAGTTCGACGAAAGGGGTCGAAAGAGCTGATCCTTGGTGGCCGGCGAGATAATGCGATTTACGGCCTTCATTCCATATCTAATTGTGATGTCGAGCCATGAGGATTGCGATGAAGATTACGATCTCTGCGATATCACGAGGATTGGGGATTTACGATATTCCAATTAAATTGATTCCAATAATAGAATATCATGGATGAGGATAATATATCTACAGTAATATCGGCGGTTATCGCTGTCACAAGCACCGTGTATTGACGCATTATACACGCCAAATGTACAGGTGACATCAAAGTCGGCATATCCTGGAATGCCGAAAAGTCGTAGGTATATCCTTGATTATTACTTGATTTTCGACGTGGATTCGCAATGTTGTAATTTTTATGCAGTGTGCCGCGCGTTTATTTCAATCACGTTATTAAAGCATTTACCATTTTGGGATATGTAATATAAATCGCATTGCGACGCAGGCACCCTCAAGTTCGTGGATCCCTGGAGAGAGCCAACGATCTAAAGGGTCAGGTGAAACGAATTACATGTTGAGGCTGCGAGGATGTGATACGCAGGGGGTGACAGGACTCCAGTGGTGGAAAAAAGAAGGGAATGCGCCGTGGAAACTCCCTCTTCTTCAAGTCATAGTCGCAAATCGTTTTGGGGCAAAAGGCATCTTGAAAAAGTCAGATTGAAATTAATTTTCTCATGTTTTGTTCCCGTTTATTTGACCTGCCGATACTTGGCCCTACTTGCACTACATCGGCAGCTATGGTAATTGTGCGAAGAGCTTTCATTACTCCTGCGATGCCACGAAGAAAAATGCACGACTGATGCTTTCGAAATAAGTCGGATCTACATTTTTAATACGATGTAGAATTCTATTGCGAAATTTCGCCTTCCAGGAAAAATATTCTTAGTGATTTGCCATTACAATATTCACACTGAGCGGATAGCCTCTTTCGACCTCCAAACGAATGCTCTTATCTTCGTGAGACACTCTCAAGGGAATGACATTAATTATCCTTCCTTTAAAGGTTCCTCGCAGAGTAACCGCGTGGTGAAGATATTTCCCAAGGCCATCGCACTTCTACATTCATCAAAATAGTAAGATACCATACATTTGCTACGAAAGAAACCTGTTTCATGAATGCATTCAATCATGCCTCTCTTTGGAAAGTTGAAGCGATTATTACGAGAAAAAAAAGCAACACATATCTCTGGCCATATCGAACTAGGTAATTATCAATACTCAACCGACTCGACCAAAACAGAATTTAACCTCATGCTGGTAATGGCGATATAGGGAATTGAGTGGTGAACGATAAAGTAAGACAGTTATGCCTGTGGAACAAGTCCCGACTCTAATCAAGAGAAAGTAGCTCCAGCCCTTAAGTGAAAAGCTAATCTTTATCATTTGAATGGCATTTTTCTGCCCCAGTCGGGGGTGGTGAAAAATCACCCGCATGATTCTCGAGTCTCCCCGCTTTGAAAATATAAATAGTTAATGGATGGCTATTAGCCGAGGGAGATATTTCGGTGCGTTCTGAAGATAGGGTGAGTTGACACATTAGCTACGCCTTCAAAGTTTCCATCGCCACCCGAAAGGCGGTCGGTCGTAAGTGGAATTGAAATCCGTTAGTCTTCGTTATCACTCCATGAGTGCGTCTAATCCTCCGCTAAGCCCTTCGCGCCCGCCTTGGTGCTCCCGAGTTTCCGGTTCCCCCCAACGCCCGCCCGTCTTCCTGTTTCAAACCCCCTTTGAGTCGTTGGAAGGATCGCGAAGAGGGGCACACGGAACTGGCCTTAAAATAAGAAGGCAAGAGTGGGGAGGGGGGAATAAACCTGAAGGGGCATTATCCCAAGGGCGCACTTTAAACGCCTATGGCAACGGACGCATGACGCTTAGGTTTCACCGTATAAATTAGCCGCGTTTGTCTTCCGGATACCTCTCATTGCCGCAACAGAAATTCCATCTACGCGTGGTGGACGCATAGTTTAACGTAGTGCAACGCAGGCGGACGGAAATTGTGGTTAAATTTCATTATTAATTTAATTATTAGTTTAATTGTACTTATGTCCTCAGGATTTATCGCGAGAGCGTAATTCCAGGTTGGGATGCTAAAAGGAATAAAGATGATGTAATCGAATCTCTTCTTGCGAGATCATTCTTATAAAAGTCAATTTATATTTCTATGAAGTTCCCAAGAGATTTTCGAGTACGGCAGTGAAGCTATAAAGTAATTGACATTATCCTAAATCCCAGAAGCAGTTTGACTGTTTAACAACGTTATGAAGACGTTTCAATTAAAAACACTAAAATAGTCCTTAGCAAAATGGAAGTGGTAACGTAATAATGGCGTTACGTAAAATTCTGGAGTAAGCCCTTAAGATTTAAAAGAAACGACATCCAAATGAAAGCTGCTGGCTTGTAATGCTGCGAATGATGTTCTTTAAATATTTTATTTCCAGCTGAAATTCACTATCTAAATTGGTATGATTATATAATTTGAGCCAGGGATTTATGCAAATGTTTATCTTAAGCAATAAGAAATAATTATTACGTGATATCTCTTAAATCTCGCCACAAATGCGAGGTATGATCTCCTGATAAAAAACGTTTAGTACCCCGGCTGGGATACAATGTAATGCAAGATAAGGGTTGTACGATGTAAGTACACGGAGGTAGAAACTATATTCCAATATTGACTTTCCTAGAGAACTAACAGCCTACAAGCCACAGCAAATATATCCGATTAACACCTTCGATTATTTTATGGATGAGTGAAGAACGGGTAAATTCTGTGAAACTTAGGGTCTGATGATTTTTTATGCGTAATCGTGCTATCTGTATGCAACTGAAATTGTAATATATTGCTGTTGGGAAACTAAATGCCGCATAACGTGTCCTTACACTTTTATTTCTATTACTCTTTCTCCTCTTTCACCATATTTACTGCATTATAATGCCTTCCACTAGTCTTCTTGTGCCAAGCTACCCTCAAGTACGAGTATCACTTGAATTTTACGAAATTCATTTGATACATGTTTCTTATTTTTTATAATTTTATACACTATTTGTTGGCATGGAACATTAAAAAAACTTGGATACGACGTGTATCATGCCTAATTCTCTTTTAACGATTTTTGCGACGCATCTGTACCACTGTCTGCCATTTATTTGACACCCCAGAATTTAATTTAAATTTGCATTGTTGTGTTGACACCCGAGTGTAGTGGGTAATGCTACCTTTCCTTTCACGCGCAACGCGATAAGAAGGTTTAGAGATACAAGCTTTACACCAACGCGGCAAGTGGGCGAGCACAAACACACACACGCGATGGGACAATGACAACGAGACTCGACAATAAGGACTCCTGAGTAAGAACGGAACCGTAATTGGACACTTGGGGAAGTTGGCAGGCACACACGACTGCATAAGATTTACCCGCCGCAGGCAGAGAGAGAGAGAATCCTTTGATTTCCTCACTCCTCCCCTTTTCCATCCCATTCGCGAGATGCGTGTCTCGTTTCGGCGGCGACGATTTATTCACTCCCTGAGAGAGACACTCAGGAGACGACGCAATATTCCTCTGTTGCGACCCACTCGAGGAATGCATACCTCTTGCCTTCAGGTAACCTTCTCCGCTCCCCTTCCCCCCCCCCTCGCCTCCATCTTCCCTTTCCCTCCGGCGGGGG
>LYUA01000159.1:218576-237684 GCA_002093875.1 Calopteryx splendens
TGGTGCTCGCACATCGCCGCGGTCAGACTCTCGCGTTACATGCGTTTTTTCGCGGTGCTTCGCGCCTACCATCGACACGAGTAGCCAACGATGCATTGTTGAAATGTGTCTACGAGCCAAAAAAAAGAATAATTGAAAGAATTTGGAAACTTTCGAAACGGCAAAAGTGTCAAAGCCATTTCAAATATTTAATTCATCATAAATAACGCACAGCGTACACTGACGAACGCAGCAACGGCGTTTTGCGTGAAATTTTTGGTTCAGCCTTTGATTGAACCGCCCCCCCTCCCTTGTATTTCGGGCACGAATCATTCACGCAAGATGCCTTTTGGGGTTCACGGGGCCTCGAGTCGGTGGATCGTTGAATGCCCTTTAAACTGGGTGAATGATTAATTTCCCAGAATGCCCTTAAAAGGCAGCTGTAAATAAATGCCGCTATCTCTTCGTGACTACGAATGGAAGTGTTGACGCGTGGATGAAAAACATAAAAACCGCAACATACAAGCTATCGAGTTAAGAAATATGAATTCACAACATTCCCTTCGAATCGGATGCCTGCACGGACGGACGAATCAATGAATCGATTTCCGGGCAACGTTTGCACCGCACTGGGTTCAATTCTGAACAAGAGAGATATCCCCAGCCAACGAAAGCGGTCCCCACCGCCGCATTTTAAGTTATCTGCCTAACACGAATTTTAACCCAATTTTCCGGTCGTTTAAAATATTGGATTTCTGACTTAAGATCACCATTTATTTTATTGATCTACACCCACCCACGCATTACTATAAAAGTCACCAAAGGGCCAAAGATGTGTTAGGGTCACCAGTCCTAACGGGACGTAGAATTATGATCCTTGAACGTCTCGAATGTAGGAGCTGAGGATATTTCATTGCTTCCACGTGCGTCAATTTTAAGCCACCATTAAAATATAACCAAGAGAGTTTGATTCCAATAGCTTCACGATCTTCGTATTCGAAAAATTTATTATGACAAAAAATAAATTCGAATCTTTTTCATATTAAATATAATACACACGCTTCACGCATTGTGTTCCGAAAGCTAAGGACGAATAAATATTTAACAGCGTCGCAAATCGTGGTAATAATATTCCTTTAAGCGGATCACCAGTACCTTAATATTCACTTGTCTAGAGTCAGCAGCAAACATTATATGATACGTCACATTATCGCCAAAGTTTAGTGATTTGATTTACTTTCACGTGTCATGGAATGCTTGGATTTCGGGGATAAGGAAATAAGGCTCGTGTTGGCAAGCACCGAAGCATTTCAAAATATCGTTAGTGGGGAATAAAAGGCAATACTTTTCTAATTGGAACGAGGGAAATAATGAGATAACATTGAGTTAAATATATACTCGATAAGGATATAGGGCGTAAATGATAACCCCCAGGCATATCATTTCAAGGTATTTCAGTCTTATTTAATTTATTTGTCCAGACTCTTTCCGTTTACGCCTATCATTACTGAAACTCTCCAGTTGTTGACTTTCAAATCACTACTACACAGAAGTGCAATCTATTAAACCTGAGGAAAAAAAATAACTCATTTTTGGAAACATTGGATTTTAATCCTGATTCTCCCGAGACACGAATCATTATAGCTGATTACGAATACAAGAATTAAAAAGGATGGCTAATCAAAATTTGCTCTTTCATAGTTCCAGTCATGCCAGCATGAACGCGATGGTCGACAGAGTTAAGTTTTTTTAAAGGCTTTTGACGAAAGTTCCAATTTATTTAGGGATGGCCGTATTTTTAACACGGTTCCTAATTTAAAAGCCTTTATTCATCACGCCATGATGGAATACGATACCACGCTGTTCCTACTCCCATCCGATGGAATGAGAGTAGAAACAGCGTGTACTGACCGCAGATTATCGTATTGACCTGATTTTTTTCTCTAAATCCAAATGAGTTCCTGCAGACTGTCATGGTAATTCCTCTGTAATTGAAGCGAAGTAAAGAAGAAATGGGGTCATGGTCCTCGGAATCATTCGATGATGACCTGGATCACTTGAGATTAATTAGAACAAAAACATGAGACGACTGGGGTGCTAACCAAATATTGCAATTAAGAGCTAACGCCCGAACAAACTATTCAGCACCTCATAAAAATTTGAACACGAAATGGGGAAATGTCACATGATTTCATGCGTGTGATACAATATAATTGGGAAATCGACGTTTAATTAGAAGCTAAAAACTCAAAAATTTCAGTACAGATATACGAAGGCAAAGCTTTCCGTAAACAATAAAAATTTTTCGTTCATTTACCAATTTTTCCGTTGATATTACTTCCTCGCAACGCTTAATTTGATGGAATTTTTTATTAGGACCGAAGAAATACATCAAAGTGTGATATCAGAATAAAAAAATATTCCAAAATATTAGAA
Source organism: Calopteryx splendens (assembly GCA_002093875.1). NCBI lineage: Eukaryota > Metazoa > Arthropoda > Insecta > Odonata > Calopterygidae > Calopteryx > Calopteryx splendens. Next base: position 220,992 of record LYUA01000159.1, read on the forward strand.
AGAGTTTAAGAGCATTTTCAGCGAGAAACAAATTTCACAATTTGATACATTTCTTAGGCTCTAATAACAAATTCCATCATATTACACGTTGCGAGGAAGTAATATCTACCAAAACATTGCTGAATACAGGAATAATCTTTAGGGGAAATCTTTTGCCTTCGCATGCCTATCTACTCTTAAATTGGTGAGTTTTAACTTCAGTTAACGTTGAGTGCCCGATGATTATATATCACATGCATGAATTCATATCACCTTCAACGACATTGGACTACTATTGGGGTGATAAATCGATGGATGCCCTGTTTACTAGCAAACGTTTCAGATATCTTCACATTTGGTGAACAGCTATTTTGGGCTTTATATTGAGGTAAAAGTTCAATCTTTATTATTACGAATTAAGTCAAGAAATTCCCACGAGAATAATGTAATGCGTACAAGCTTTTTCGTTCGTTAAGTTCCTCCCTCCAAGAATGATAATCAGAGGATTCAGCAACATTATGCCAAAGCGTAACGCCAATTGACTCCACGTCGCAATACAGAATCAGAAATCGGCGTTTCTTTCTGTTGACAGATCACGGGGCAAACATTTAAAGTACGGCATTTGACCCGGACTCTAGGGAATTTAAGTTTCATTCCGCACCAACGTTAACCCTTTCATATGCATAGGTACCCTTCATTTTAAAAAAATTTAAAAAAGTTTCACTACGAGAAATGGAAATGAAAGCATGGCAGTTTTACCTGGAAAATTAAAGACCCCCCACAATTGTGCAATGCAAACTTCTGCTCCACGCACGAAAGCCGAAGTGAAAAGGCTCTTTATTCGACTGAAGAGCCATCGATGACAAATCCACAAACCATCAAGTACGCGAATGTCGGAATGTCGGAATCGGAAAATGTTTCTTGAAACAAAACAATTCACAAGTTTGTCCACAAGCAAATTTAATAAGAGTATCAGTCACCACCAAAGCAAATATCGATTACCCATGGGATGGAAAAAAGCAGGAAACTTATATCTGATGTAAAATGAAATTATTCCCAGAGTTTATGGAGGTATTTTAACTGTAAATCATGAGAAAATGTCAACAATTTGCTGGTCAGTGCTTACTTCAAAATGAATAACTTATGCGGCGAAACTGTCGAAATTTAAGTACCTATTATCTTTTGATAATGGCAATGTTTATTGGATCAAAGGGGGAATTTCTAAGTTAGTTTTATTTTTGTTAGCTACCATAAATAAAAATTCCATTAATTTTAATACGTGCATATAGATTGGATGCTTTGATGACCAAACTCCTCCTTATTCCTCCGAATGTAAGGTGACATTCATCCTAACAATGAGTAACTTGGTGTAAAAAAATTACTTACTGTGCGCTTTCAACTTGAAAACCATTGGTTTCGTTGGCTAATTTCATGACTTTCATCTCCACGAATAAAGATCCACAAAAAATTGTCGAAAACGTCAAATACGTCATAAAAATTATACTGTAGCTCTAGACCACTTAGAAAAAGGTGAAGCTAGTTTAATCCTTACAAAAGATCCTTTTTCCGAGAAAACACGGCAGTAATACGTACATACGTAATAGGGTTATAGACGCCAACTACTTAAGTCCCGTCCTTCCGCTTCCACCGGTCACCTTTCACTGACGCAAGCTAGCGCCATTCATCAGTGGTTTATTTATGTGGACCTATAAGTACCAGTTGTTTTCCTTCCCGGCACGCGAGGGAAGTTCCAGAGTGTTGCCCCTCTCCTTTCCTTCCGGCCTGAGGTCTTTCCGTGTTCGACGACATTTCTTTCAACTCGTGGTCACTTTCCACTCGCCCGTTTTACACTCAACCTACCTCTTCCCTCCTGAAATGATGATCCCGCCTTGAAGTACGAGTAAGGATCGATTAAAGTAAACCGTTGGAATTCATTTTTAGGCCTCCCGCGTTCATCGCCAATGAACTTCCTTCGCGCGAATCCGCACGCTCATTCCCCCACTCCGTTTGAAACCGCGTTCAGATGGAACTTCAAATTTGCAAAATTATGAGCTTGGAAAGTTTTGTACTGATTTCCCAACCCTCAAATAACTAATTACCTACTGCCTCCTCCGGCTGAACTAATTAACAACAAACTGTAAAATAGGTCAATGGTGGCTTTGGTGCATAAATCACTATCAATAAAGGGTTTGTGCGGTGGCTAGTGTATTGCCTTCCCACCAGAGTTGGTCAGGGTTCGAATTCCGGAAGTGGCAGCATTTCATAGTGGTTTTACGGTCCATACTTGAGTGGCATATGGACAGCGCCTCCAGTACCTACTCCGCGCCGGTCGGATGGGATATTAATTATGGATCCTATGGTTCCTTTGCGCTAAGAGTAAGATAACATGGTTTCTCTCCAGTTTTCCTCCATTCACTGAAAATTCCACCTACCTTTGCCAAATTTCCCACACATGTCCCAAATGGCACAAATGAATTCAGCTCTCGGTCGATTACCATAATAACTACTACATTTACATTGAATGTGTGCACGGAGAAAAGGGAGAACAATCAGCCCCATACTATTTTTTTCTATTCGGAAGGATACACAAATGAAAGGCAATTATTTATAAATTCAGTAAAAATCTATTTACACTTTGAACAGAACAAAGGGATCGCAATCCCATGAGTGATAAGTCATATTTGGGCTGAAACTTATAGGTATATTTCATGCCACTGCGCCAGATAGATGATGACAGAATAATACTTAACAAGGAAAAATTAGCTTCGGATGGTCAAGGGTTATTGATAACATGCATCGATATTTTACTCCCACCAGAAAGATATTTCCTTTCTCTATTTCCTTCCCTCCATTCACGTCATGATATATATTTTAGTTCTTCTTTCAGAAAAATGAAGCATTCCGAATATAGTTTCCCGTTCCCGTGGCAAACCCGAGCATGAAAAGAGATCCCACGTCCGTAACCAAGGTCGCAAAAGCCAGGGATGAACTTGTACCGCTTCGCACCATATTCGGGATGGGGAAAAGCCACAATGGAGAAGAGAGAGAGAGAGAGAGAGAATAGCGGTAAAAACAGGGTCAAAGTCGCATGGCACATGACAAGAGGGTGAAGTCTTGTGAAGGGGATGTTAATGAGAGAAGGGGGATGCGCGCGGTGCTCATGAAGTGAGAGAAATCAGGAACGGAGGGAAGTGAACCAGATTTGGGCGTGCCAAGACGAACCTGACGACTGAGTTTTGTGTCTCTGAGGGAAAGAAGTACACCGCTCTAAACCGAATCCCTCGACTTGATTCGCATTTTAAATTTGAAGAGTGATAGGACATCCTAGAGTGTGTTGTGGATACTCTTCAAACTCCTTTTATAGTAATGTGAGAATATAAAGCATAAATAAACGTTCCCCTAGGCTGGGATTCGAACCCGGATCTCTCGATTTCCGTCCGAGAGCCAGTTTATCTCTACAGGCATACTCTTACGCAGTGAATTTCTGGTTCGCGGGTTCTGGTTTCTGGAGTTGAACCCCGGTCTCTAAGCGAAAGCTTCCCATTCTGTGAAAGTCTCGTATTTGTACGCACATAAACGGGTGACTCAGATTTTCTCTATTGCTGCTTCAAAATATAAGTGTTATATTCGCTATTTTCCAGTAAATTGTCACTATTTGATGTTAGGGACTTCTTACATGTGATTTCCAGATACGGTGCTAATTCCGACGACAGTTCTTTGTATGCCCGAGCTCGTATTTGATCGAGTCTGAAGAATTTATTAGGCTTAATGCATTTTAGCAGACGTTCTATTCCGCTGCGTGAAATATCATTTGCGGACGTAAATTGGACGAACAGATTAGGTAAACTGTCGCCAAGATTCTGTTAGCAGTTGGTGGAAACGTTTTGAAAGGAGTTTAATAAATGAGTTCCCTATATTGCTGGTTACTTTTTTCGCTTTTATCGTTTTCGAGCGACTTACTATAGACTTTTTCCCTAAAGCTTCCTGAAAACAATAAAAATGCTCTTTGATTTTCATCTAAATGCAAAATTAATTTTTTTCTCTTAAAAGACTTTCTTGGCAGTGGTCCTAGATTTCTCAAAGACATGAATAATATCATTACGTTCATCGCTGGCTATATAATTTCGGATCATCGCTGGATATTTCATTTTATGTTTCAAGGAAGGTTTTAATTTAAACTTTATAAGTGCTATGGCAACCAATTTCGCGACGAATTTGTATTTATTTTAACTGTCCTTTTTAAAAGTTTGTATTATCTCTGAGTTTATACCGCGTCTACTGTTTTTTATATCGCCCCACTCCACGCGCCTTCAACGTAGAGATAACCTCTTTATGGTCTTGGGCATCAGTCTCCCTTTCTGTAATCCTCACGTTCCTTAAGTTTTGCTGCGTAACTGAGCCAATAATAAAAATTTTCTATCTTTTCGCATGATTATTAAAATTGAACGAAGGTCATGGTCACTCACTCAATGGTGCAGGAGATTTCCACAAAATAACCGTCTGTCAACTAAGTACCGCTTTTATTTTGAAGACTGCTTGAAACTCATTCGGCGTCGCGTCGGTTTAATTTGTTTGTCTTTGTGTCGTTTCAATGGAAACTATTTTCGTATGGAATGAGTTATCAGAATCTTGTACTTTCAATCGTTTGTTTCACCAAAATCCTTAACATTATCAATGCCAAGGACGCGCTCTGAAATAAAGCATGAAACCAATGCCCGCAGAAAAAAAACTCAAAATTATGCTTACCAGGACTAAAAAACCCCTCCAAATTACCTGCTAAATTTGTCTGCTTCGAATAATTTCTAAGCTGCACGTTCAAGCGGAGAGGTCAGGTAATAGGTGCCAATAAGCTATCAAAAGTATCTTTTATTTGAAATTCACGGATGAAAAAGGGAAAAATGATGCTTATTAAATCCTTCGTGCATTCAATGAAGATGAGAAGAGGCAAAGGACGAAGGTGATACTTATTTCATGACGGCAGTAGATGCTGGACCGGAGCACAAAATAGGAAAACTGTGGCTTTGGTGATAAAAATTGCGACGGATGGCCCGGATTTGTCTACGCTCGTATCCAATCCAATGTTCTTTAACTGTGCAATATCAATATAGCCTTCCTGTTTCCGGATCATGAGTCGTAACGATATAATTACGACAAAATGACCGATAAATGATCTAAGATTAAAATAGAAATAAGGACCAATTGGTAATTTACGGACTGCGTGAACAAAGAAGCCGATCCAGAGTTTTCTCCATGAACGCTGCATAGTACACTTGCAGTTATCATGCTTCTTAAATGCCAACCCGCCTCCTTTGTCCTTGCCCTTTTGTCAGCCATGTGGAGGGGCAATAACTCACCAAAAGCATTCTCTTGGCATCTGACCCTTTGTCTGATACCAATGGTGATTCCCAGAGACACACGATCCAAATCATCCCAAGGACGAACTCGAAAAGATTCGAGCAAGGCACACGGCGTGATTTACATATGCCTTGGAGGCGCTTATACATACTCGAAATCCGGGGAAGCCATAGTCGACTAATGGAGTATGGTGGATGCTATTTGCATATTTTTTATAACGTGCCATGATGCTTTTGAACTTCATAAGATTGGTTATTAAGTATGACATAATTCAACCAAAGGATAATCACACTTGGTCACTTTTAAACCTTTTTTATCCAACAATAAATCTCTTCCAAGACATATCTATACCAGCTCAAACGGATTTCATATCCGATCACATTTAATGAAAAGATCTGAACAGGGCAATCTTATTTGACTTTAAAGAGAGCACGACACCAATGGAGTTTTAAAGGCTTTCCAAGGTTTTAAGAAGGAATGATCACGGCCCGGAACAGAAAAGAACACAAATTTACAGTTGTGGAACAATATCAACCATAGGAAGCCAAGATTATACATTATAGCTTTCGTAACAAAAGAGTTGAAACTCTGCGCTGACGTCAAAAACTATGTGGGATCGTAAAATAGCTCGCTAAAGTAGCATAAAGCACTTGAATTATGACGGATATAAATAACAAGCGGCAGTAATTTAAAACCCATAACTCGGGCGAGAGACCAAGGAACTAAGCGAGCGACGCCTAAGGAAGCCATTGTAGTGGATACCACCAAGCACGTGCGGGACAACAATGGGTTTAACGGTTTCCATACGCAGGAGATAAGTGCTACACTCACATTACCCTCAAATACGTCGCAGCCATGTTATGGGTAAAGCATGAGTGAGAGGGAATTAAAGGAAGGCCGGAGAACTATTGCTGATAGGGAACGGCGTATCCACTTCCAGGGCGTATGCACATCCAGAAGGATCGCCAACCCCGTCGGATCCCTGATCCCATGGGAATTTACTCAACACTTCACTGCATAATAGGGCAAGAAAAATAGACTGGGCGGAAAATACGTAAAGACACATTATTACTGAAAATTGGCTCAACCGATGAAACTATTGGACTTTGCCCAAATTTCTGTGGGGGAAACGTGACACCTTTACCCTTCGAAGGCAAGCAACACACCAAAATTGTTGTCCACTGCCACCCGGATGATCCCGGGACCTCGGTGGGGTTGAAGAAGACATAAATGGTAGGTTTCAGTATCTGGTGAAGATGTGTTTTATTGGGGGGCAGTTTCGGAAGAGAAGTAAGCTTACAGATTATGCTTTAAGGTACGCGGAAAGTGCTCGCCCGGCACCACTGTTCCTCGAGGAACCAAGGATAAAAAAAGGATGGGAATCGCAGTGGAAGAAAAATGAGAATACAACTCGTTGAAACCTAGGAAACGAGTAATTGAAGAATTTACGAAAAAGGGAATGGCAATAGAGAATGGTGATTGAAAACACGAGTTCGATGACGGATGAGCGGGGCGACTAAGATTACACCGTGAATGAATCTGACAGAAGGTCTCTGATCCAGGAATCTTTTACTCGAATTTGCTTTTCCAGGTTCCACTACCTCAATACTAAAGTAAGGACGCTATTTTTGAGTAAGATTATTCGAAGTAGAACAAACCCTCCCATTGGAAGTAGAAGAAACCCCATTTTTCTTCATCTCGGATGATTTTAGAACCAGCCGCAGCCGCGCGAAATATTAGAACCAGCCGCACACAACAGAAAAGGAAAGGATGGAGGGCGGATGGAGGAGAGTGGAGGAAGAATGGATTGGCGTGGAAAGGAGATAAGACTCAGCACCATAACCTCCTTCCACGGACGAAGGCCAGGAAGATACACTTAGGGGTCGTGCTTCAATTGCGTAAAATTTTTTGGTATAAGGAGGGAGGTTGGTCCTCTCCTCTAACGTTTCTTGACCCAGGGGTTTGGAGAGTCCAGTAACGTTTGACGTAAAATAAAAGTCGATTCTTACGTAAGATTAAGACGTTCGATTTAAATCGCCCACGTCTGCCTCCACGGATCTTGTAAAGTACTAATTGGTCATTTGTTTTCTTTAATCATCAAGTAGATCATTTGTCGTAATTAGACCGTAATGACTCGTGTATAGGAAACAAGAAGGCAATAATGGCATTGTTTAGCCAGAGAACAAGGGAATATACACGAGGTGAAACTAATCCAGGACACTATTCACAGATCACTATTTTTATCAATCAATTCACTTTTTTCTAGTTTTTTCTTCGGTCCAGTACTCATTGTTTTCATGAAACAAGATAATTTCATCATCTCATCTCCATGAAATGTGTGTAGAAATCACTTAGCATCATTTGCACTTTTTATGCATGGATATCAATAAAGGTTCCTTCTGGCGGCCTGCTGGGGTGGTCACTGTTCCCTCTGGTTGTAATCACTCTATTGTTACGGCAGTTGTAATGTTCACTGAATAATGCTGCATTTTGCTTTCGGATTTCCTGCCGCATACTTTGCTTTGGTGACAACAGTTCCCCATTCTTGGAGGAGTATTGATGTTGATAATGGAGTGCGTTGATTTCGATTACAACAGTTATTTATTCAGTAAACATACAAAAATCATCAAGGTGAACCATAATGAATTATTTTGTATGACGCAACACATAAGTAACTGGTATGCATGCCTTAAATGAAACCCCCTTTTAGGCTATAAGCATCATTAGGGTAGAAAGTAGTTCATATTGAAGGACAATTTTCATATATCAGCCCTTGATATTTTGGCAAAGTATTTGGCGTGACAATGACAACCGGGAAGAAGTGATCCGGGATTCAATTTATAGTGCTTAGAAAGCGCGATAAAACCTCGCACGGACCACCTGCATATATTACTTTGGTGAATAATAAAACATGCAATTTAAATATATTTTCTATAGGTTAACGAAGATTAATAAGGGTATGCACATTAATAGATCAAATTTGGTAAGCGAACGGTAATTATATGATATAGGTATAATCGTATCCTCTATTTATCCGAGGTTCTGGCTGACCTTGAGCGCTCTGATTGATGCATCGAAGTCTGGCTTTTCCGTGCCGAGGTAAGAGTCTATCCGTCCAGCTGAAGTTTTCCAGATTATTCATCGTTTCCACCGCTTCTCTGGCGATTCTGGACAACGTTTACGATAATGACGGTGACATTTTTTTATTCTAGCTTCGCCGTAATCTCTGATCCAGAGGGCTAAATACTCCCCGAGGTCGTAAATGAAGGCTATATGGCTCAGTCGGGTCGAAGTATAACAATGCATCAAAGAGCAGATAAATCAGGCTACTAAAAATCCAATACCTTACGTAAGGTTGAAAATAAGCAAGAGGAGTCTGCGAAATCTCACTTCTTTTTATTTGGAGGGAATGGGTAAGGGTCAAAAACTGGCCTAAATCATCTTAGTAAACTTTGAGTGCTCCCTTATCGCAGAGGTCAATTCGAGAATGGAAAAATCAAGTGCGTGCCAATTACAGAATATCATTAAAGAATAAAAAATTCGATATTTATGCGAAGTAGCAACTAATAGATAGAGATTTCAGTGATCTCAGTTAAGCGTTTGAAGTGATGTATCGCACCACGAAAATATATCTCATTTCATACGCTTCGTATTTCTTTCTCAATGTACGAAAAAACATAACGGCATCAATATGTTTGCGAATCAAACTATTTCACGAAAAACATATCAGTCCCAGGTTATTGAGAGCTTCAAATGCAGACAAAAGTAAATGCAAATATTGCAGACGTCCTTGAAATATCACGAAGCTAATTAAGTAAAAACTTCTTAGTAGTTACAAATAATCTCATGTTAATTGGAAAAAAATAGTACATTCAATTGCCAAGCCTTAAAATGCAGTAAAATTTATTGATGATTTTAATATAAGTTTCTCCATTTGATGTCTATGATATATGCTTATAATCTACATGTCATTTATAATTTTTTACCTATTGCGCAATTATTCTTGGTTGTGGAACTAAAATTAAGCTTGGCTATGGAGCCAACTAAAGATTATTTTTACGCGCTTAAACTTCCCCTCATCAAATCACGAAAGATCTACCGTCCTTTATGAAAATATTTTCTGAAAAGTTTTTACACACAGGAAGTGACAGCTATGGCCCAAAGAAATGTCTTTCTCTCTTTTTTTTAGGATCAGAAGATTACCCCAGCTACAAAATTACGACAGATATTAGTTTTCTACGGTATCAATATTCCTCATTTGAAAAGTTGACGGCTGTTAGAGACGTCAGATATATACAGCTTTATAAATTTGACCGATGAAAATGGACCCGTCAAACTCTCTTCCCAGTGCCTCCGCGTCGGTGAAATATTTTATTCCTCCTTACCCAACTTTTGTTCGCTCGCTTGCGGACGGAAGCGGCATCTTTTGGCCTCCAGGAACCAGCCGATAACGTGAACGCCATCCCGTCTAGGCAACATCCTCTCCTTTCATTAAGGCAAGGAAGTAACGCTAATGATTTCCATTAACTTGCTTGCATTGTTTATAAATATGCAAGAACTCCCCGTTGCCTCGGTAAAATTTCGTAGTTAGACCAAAAGAAAATGGTGTTTAAAAAATTTCCATTGTCGCTTGCATGCTGCAAATAATTTTTCACTCAATATTTACAAGCTCAATCGAATGGCACGACGTCCTTAGGTGTTGCCATACCCAAGATTGACGCGCGGCGTGAGCGCAACCGGATCGATGCGCTCAACCCATGCGCTGCGCTGTACGCATGGAAATATTCAGCAGTGTGCAGAGACTGCGCATTCCCCTTAATGAGCGGAGCATTCGGAATTCGCAATCCCAATTAATTTTTATGCTTCTCGTAGCAAGCGTTCCGCTGTGCAATCGCCATTCACCGCAGTGGAAAAAGTCCAGGGAATAACTTGTGTCGGTGTGAATAAAAAGAAAAAAAAACCTTCCGCAAAAGTTTATCCGTCCGCCGAGTTGAAATAAAAAAGAGGTTCAGCAATAAACCACCGACTACAGCAGTTGCAGACACCGAGGAAAAACTGCATCGAGTTACAGAGGCGTATTTTTAAGCGAAGCAAACACAAATTTTCCCCATCAACAAAATCTTTCCCATTCCCGTAACGAACTTTTTGAAGTTTTAAGGGTGTAAAAAATGCCTATGCGTTGGCACGACGAAACTTCCAGCATTCATCTCTCTGCTATTTAGGGCGCATGCGACGCTTCCTTATTTATAAGTACGCCCGAGTACTGAGATTTGCAATATAGTTGCTCTTTGGTTACCAATGACAAATTTTATCTGCTATTCACACGCGAGTATTAATGAGGGACTCTCACTACCAATTTCATGATATGAATATGAAACTGTGAGAATAATCACAATTTGCGAAAAATTACTTACCATTGAGGGAAGGAAGCATAAAAAGAGATTATAGCTAGCTCCAACGAGCAAATTTCATTGCATTGCATTTCTTTACAAGAACACTGAAACCTGAATACAAGCAAATTATATTGCTTGAACAACGATGGCAATTTAAGATTTGAAAAAGGGAAACTTTCGAAGAAGATTCTTCAACCCTTGATTAAAGAAAACCTCTGCGAGTGAGTGCACAATTACTCTGAAAGCAATCATCAAGCGCGCTAATTAAAGACTGCTATTTTCGGGACCCAAGAACGCTTCTCCAAAGGGATGTGCTTCCCATGCTCGATACTCCATGAGAAGGGAGTATTTTTTTTGGAAAGCAATAAAATCGCATTTCTCTGCAATTAAAAACCTGCATTCCTTTTTTCCCGCGAATCGAAGACGTATTTGAACGGGAAACGTCGAGAGAAACTCATGATTAAGAACGGAAGAGGAGAGGACATAATCTCTGGATTACGTGACATTTTTAGGCAATCTTTGCGAGAATAAATTAGTCCACACCCTGAGCGGAATTCGTTTCACCCTCGGCAGTGGGGTGCGGTCGGGGAATGGACCACCAGGCTCAACAAAAAAACAAAACGCCACCCCTTAGTGCCGAGGTTTATTTTGGTAGGACGTGGCGGAAGCCGACTATTTGTTCAAACCTCCCATTCGTGAGGGTATTCTCCATTGTCTTTGGTCCTTCTCCTTGAGCCGCACATTCTTCCCGTTCTTTGCTAACCCCATTCAATTTGACACCATCTTGTTTTCCAAGAAAGCCCCAAACTTCCACGATCGGAAAACCACCCTCGAGGAAGTTCTATTCTGTTCTACCCTCCGCCCCCCTCCCCCCCTATCCCTTGCTTCCAGTTCAACGGTCCGATGTGAACAACCCCTCAGGATATTTTTTTTTAATTCTCACCTACTCGGGACTACTCCACGAGGACAGGGCTCCATACCGCGTTCGTCAAATTGATGGCACTAATTAATAACGCAATTAGCCTTGTAGGTCTTCGTAGAGATGTAAGGCAAGTGAGATATTTGAGATTAAGGGCATCATAAGCTAATACTTGGAATACATCCGGATAGATATGTACGCATCACGTGTTAATTGTAAACTACGAATTACACACCCACACAAATGCTTACATTTGTCGGCTTTAGGCGGTTAGGTAACTAATTGAGCTGTATTTTAATGCCTATTATGGATTTGTGCCTAAAATTATTAAGGATAGCGTGCGGAATTTTCTTCGACCGTGTCTCCTTACATCCCACGCATATCACGCCAGCTACACGAAATATTTAACTTAAATTCGATGTATTTCGTGCACTTAATAAGCGATGTGATATGTTCATGCCGTTATTTACATCGCTATGTCGATATTTTTGGTATCAAATTTTCATCGACTTTACCTACATCTTCATCGATATGAAATGTAAATCGATAGGCGTAATTTTCTAATTCCTACTTTTTACTTTGCTTAGGGGTAATTTACTAATTTCCGTCATGGAAAGTGGCGAAAAAGATTTTTCGACGAGGGAGTAGCAGGGAGCGAGGCGGAATGGAATGGGGGAGAGATAAAGCACAGGATGGGACACGGCGTGTCCGGCGTGGACGGGGTTTCATACTTAATTGACCGCAGCCTTTATTGTCGAATCGTTAGGCACGAGAACGTCCTGGAACGGGGTCAAACACCAGTGTGGTAAGGGGGAGAAAACCGGGGGCGCACGATTGGGGGAGGACTGAAAACTGCACGCCACGATGAAGGGCTGGGGAGCAGGACAAAAACGTTTGCATTACCCCACCAACCACAGTAATCAGTTCAAGCGTTGAGTTGAAACATGACCGGTGAGCTCACTTGGGGCTGGTTTCTTCCCCGTACCACCTACGGGCTTCCCAGGAGGATCTGATACCCGAAAAATCGTAGAGCTCGGGGAGTGCCCAAAGCCATCACCTGGATCTGAACCTGGGATCCTCCCTATGGGGTACCGAAGGCTCGAGCCAATGCGCTACCATTACCTTTACTGGACTACTACGTATTGTCTTGCTTCCAAAGTAATTTTTCTCAGAATTAATAGTTGATACGAAAAGTTGAAAAATTATATAATATTGTTCAATGGAATTCCGTTAGTTTTCATCAAGAGTAAAGCAACTACCGTAGTAAAGTTGTATAGTGCGATAATCGTCTGTATTCCTCGAGGAACTTTCATGGATTAAAATTTCACAAGCTAAAACAGAATTTCTCCTCTTTTGAAATGGAATCTTGATCGAAGTCCTCACATCACCAAGCCTAAAACCCTACCAACTATTCATGTGAAGTAATATTTAACGTGTTGGATATTATGATAGACAAACAATATGTTCGCGAAATATAACATGCAAAAACTAAATAAATATGCACAGATAACCTTCGGCGATAAGAAGGCACGTTGGCTTCTTCGCAGTTCTGATGGCAGCCTTGGCAGGGACGAATTAATGAGGTTGTCTGCGCTTCCACAAACTTTCTAGACCATACATTTCCTCCAGCAATAAAGCGAGGCATTTCATTTGAAGTTGAGAAGAGAATGTTTATTGTAGTTGCGCGTAATAAACGCAATAATGAGAAACGGCAGGCTGGAGGGATGAGATGGAGGGGGGGGGTTGGGTAGGAGAAGAGAAAGGGAAGATTCTGGAGGGGCATGGCAGCGTTGAAAGGACGGGCTGATGGCGTGAAAGAGTGGAGAATTTTTATTGCAGACGGAACCATAAAGACTTTTAGGATCATCCGATGAATGCTTGTGTACGGAACTTCGCCAACAATATTTGCATAATGGCTGATGAAACGGCAATATTATGTCATTACCTTAAATTTGCTTGCTCGAGCTAGCATAATCAGACGTAAACATTGCATTGGAAATTTTATGTGGAATTGCAAAGTTTTGATTTCCTCTATATCTTCGTAAACATTGGATAAAATTGGCCACCAGGTTATTACTTTCAGTATCACCAGGAGAAAAAATTTTAATATTCCCTTTTCGATCGAATAATGTAAACGTGACTGGTTGAAAATTATTTTAGAATGCCCTGTAAGTTGATGAGCATGTTGCACTACTTTCCGGGTAAATTTGATCGAGGACATTATGTAAACAGACCACAACCCGGAGGTAAAGATTTGTGTCGACTGAGACTCATTATACCAGCATCCCTCCAGTTAATGGCTTCGTGATTCCCGCTAGAAGCACCCAAATTATAAGACATCCGAGGAATTTCAAATATTATACCAAGCTACGTAGGATGTCTACCTCCCATTTTGGCAGTAATTTAATTAGACCATCTTGACTGGATACAATTTTATTTTTCAAACCCATGGTGAAAGATGTAGAGCGATATATTTTATAACGAAAAATAGAAGAGAAAGAACATAAATAGAGGGGATGAGAGTTATGAATATATGAGAGAGCTGAATAATAACAGAATAGAATAAAGAATAAATATAGGATATGTAACAAAAGGGAATCGGATTATTTAAGTACTTTTATACGGTTTTCGACACAAATAGCCTGGTGTTCAAATCACAGGGTTTGACAATTTCCTTTTCTGGCATCGATGCTTCCCTATCCGGTCGTGATGATGGCTACTGTACAAGTGTAGCACATCGTCTTAATGAGCGGGAAAACCCCTTTGCACCTTTCGTCAGGAGAGGGCCAATGTCGACGACAAGCACTTGTCCATTCTTTCTATTCCTAATCCTAGACCATGAATAAGAACCTTCGATTTGATTTTCATCTTTCCTAACGCGGATTGGCGTAAATAGAATCCCAGCCATCACGTATGATTACCGCAACTTTGAAGAATTCATTCATCCAGAAATAAGCGTTGGACTGACAACTTCGATGCCACTAGATTCCAATCCGAATGTCATTTTTTCTGTTTGCTCAAATTAATTTCTATTAACAACATATGACTACTACAACTTAGATAAGACGAAAAATGGCTTATTAAATCCATATGCGAAGAAATACTACAAATCTTAAACTATGAGAATTCCTGGAGTTGTGAAAGTGAGTGGAGTCAAAGTATATTAAGAGAGTATTTAATCAAGTATAACGATGAGCCATTGAGCTTATTGAGATAATATTGCTCAGTAGTTTTTTTCAGAAATAAGTGGCCTTTAACAGGATTTGTTCTTATCGAGAGAGCTCAAGGACAATAGTTAGGCCTCATTTCCACGGCCTTATCTTCTGAACTACTAAAGCATCATCCATTTACCCGAAGAGCGAATAAAATGGAATTCAAGTTATATCTTTATCTAAGCAAATTTCACGCTCTAGGAAGCGGAAAATAATTCCTTGCTTGTAAGAATGCAATGCCTTTAGTCTTCAAACTGAGAATAGAAATGATTGAATTGGATTGCACTGAATACTGAATGAATGTACACTAAAACAATTTTTAGAGGATTAAATTCATACTTTTTTTCACAAAAATTGCCTTTAGTGAGTTTTTGACAACAGTGACTAGTCTTTACATATCCTCTGTCTCAACCGAGTATGCATGAGTCAAAGTGTTGCCGTGCGCATATTGCTTATAAAGATGAGTGGTGCGTCAGTGAAGTATATATTTCCACCATTCATTTATAGAAGGATACAGAATGAAAATAAAAAAAGTTAAACATAAACTCGCAAAAAAGGCACTAACATATAAACAGCACCTGCCAAGAAAAACTATGAAGTGTCTTTCTTTGTGAAGTCTTGAAGAAATTGTGAAGTCTTTACCAAAGTAGGTGAAATGGAAGAATATCAATGTCTATCGAATTTAGGCTGAATAAAGAATGAATTCACACCAATGAGGCAAATACTCATATAAAATAAATCAGAAATGTGTACAGTTGGAAGGTCAGGCTGGAAATGAAGTATTTAATCCTATGTATCAAGTAAACCGACAACTACAGACAACAGTGTTCTCTGTGAATTAAACTTCTCTATCTCGTTGTATCTCGTATCTCGTTGTATTTGAACTATGATGACTATTTTGAATTTCAATGCGAAATTGGAATGAATTGCTTCCAAACTGTTTATCCGTTTTTATTCACCGCCAGGGGACATCACTTTTAAATCTCCGAGGATAATTCGCATTGAATAATTCGAATGGCATTCAAGTTCGCTTGAGTTCTATGATAAATCAACTTTCCTTCCACCACTTGATCATTTGCTGCGAGTAATTCCTTAAATCCAAGTTTTTATTCACTTTTAATCCGGCTTATGCAGACAAACTTTTGAAGAATTTTCAATCGAAGAATTACAGAACATTTTCCACTTGACAGTGTGGTGAGACGATATTTTAGAACTTACATATTCCCCAACGTAATTATAAATAAATAAGTTATGAGCAAGTCATTTAAGAACTCACATATTCCCGAGGGTAATTATAAAAAAATAAGTTTTAAGCCAGTGTATTCAGCTGCTGGTTAAGCATCGCTTATTAGACGGTATCGAAAGGGATCCAAAACTTAAAAGTTTGCCATTCTAAGGTGAAAAAATACGTCATATTCTATGGCTCTATTTTATTGGCAAATTTCATCTTTTACTAACACGAAATAATGGTTTGATCCACGATAAAATAATGTAAATATAAGTACTATTCGCATTTTGATTTTAGCTACTGGTAACGAATAACATGAGCAGCAGAGGGGTGAGAGGAGGATGGTGGTGACAGGGGAAGACGGGCAATAGGGCGAATGTAAATAAGAGCCTGGAAGCGATGAACATGCGAGGTGGTGAAGTACGAGGTGCATTCAAGTTGTAAGACATGCAATTTTTTTTCTCCGGACTGGAAACAGAAGAAACATGCGGTTTGTTTTAAAATGAGCGGGCAGTCTTTATCAATGCGTAACAGAGATGGCAGAACTGTACGACACACAGTACCTCTAGCGGCATTCGCGAGAATGAGAACTGTTTTCGATACTTAA
>LYUA01000159.1:395064-406040 GCA_002093875.1 Calopteryx splendens
TTTGGGGGGAAAACGCGCCTTCTCCGTCACCCACGCGCCGGGTGACGAGCATGCGGGTGCGAAAACAACCTTGCGCTTGGGCGTCTAGGGGAGCGGCGAGGGGAGTTGGGACTTCCGATGGGGACGTGAGGTGTTTTCGTCTCGAACCCCACACTCCCCATCGCAACGCCTCTAAATGGCGTCATGGACGGGGCAGACTCTGCTTCGCTGCGTGGTCTCCGATAGGTATCTGCGTCACACTCGGGAGGGAAACCGGGGGCGGAGCGCGCGTCGCGTTCGGTCAAACGAGGAAGGGGGATGGGGCGAGACGGGCGAGGTGGGGCCCACGTGAGAGAGAGAGAGAGGAGGAGGATTAAAACGGCGCCTGTTCCCCGTCGAGATGGCGCCCCCAAGGATATCCTCGCAAACGGCGGTGAAACGCTCTAAAACCCTCCTACACGCTCGCTCGTGGTAAACATTTTCATGTTACGTGAGAAGGAGAGCCTAAAACAAATGCTGTTTTCGAGATGGTTACTCGAGAGTACGGACGCAAATTCGGTTAGGTCGTTGGCGTGGCCAGACCTGAGTTTAGAAACTGGGACTCGGCCCGGCCCTAACGTAAGGGCGGGGGGAGGAGGGTACTGGAGCGAGGAGGGATATTTTGTGACTTCCACAAACATGTTACCTTTTTAATAACTCTTTATTTTTAAGGAACCTCTTCAATCCGATTTAGAAATGGTTCCAAAATAAAAATAAAACGATTGTTCAATTTTGAAAAAGGTATGCACTAAGATGCACCGTGGTTCTTTGAGCTTTTGAACTTTGAGCATTTGTGACGCTGCGCGGAAGGATCTGATCTCGGAATTGATCAAACATGATGGGTGCAATCAGTTTAGCGCTGTCACAGAAAGGATACACTTTGCTCTACCTTAAATTGGTAGACGAGACCACAACGGGAAGCTGAGAGAAATTCACCGCTTAACGGATAGGATATCATTTTATCCTTACGCAGTTAGTAACTATAACGGAGAGAGACACGTCGGCAATTTGGACTTCCTTTAAGTGAAATATTCCATTGCCAATGATGTCCAACGACATTAATGGCAGGTGACCTAGCACCCCCTGCCACATGCCCTCGCGGCGGCTTGAAGGGTTAGATGTAGATAGATGTATTAATTTTTCTCAACGCAGGGCAAACGAGTGGACGAGCTATCTGTCTATTAGAATGTGCGTGACGTAAAGTTTTGTTCTCTTGAGGAATTAAACCGAGACTTTTACAAGGTGATTTAAAATTTTCTTTTGCCGTGGATAGGTTTCATGGAAATGCTTTTCTTCGCCCGTCCAGAGTGGACCAGGCTACGAAGTCAATCCTGGGTGTGGAGCTATTCGGTCACATCGGAGTGATGGAAAAGCAATGTGAATTTTCGGGCACCCGATCTTCCTGGGAAACAGAAAGCAGAGCACAGCGAAAGGAACACCTCTCCCTCTTCACACACCCTGATGAGGGAATTTCACACGACGCAGGGATTTCCATGACGTGAGCTCTCTACCACCACCTATCGACACAACCTTCAAATTAATTACTGTGGCGGTGGAGTGTTGATTGATACCCGTGTGACTAGGTACATAAAACCCGAATTGACACCCCGGAAAATAAAACTAGGTCATTTGCTTGGATGCCAATGCTTCGGGTAATATTCTTACGAACTAACAGTAAAAACCTCTGTAAACTATTTTGCCTGTAGCCCTGGGATAGCATGAAATAAATAGCAGGACTCTTATTACAGCGATGTTTTGATGTGTTTGAATAATCCAAGCCCCAAATGACTTTGACAGATCAGGCAGTAGAAAAATTGGGAGATGAACTGCCGAATAGATGTACCGAAGGATTCGTTTTACCATTGCACAAAACACAACCACCACAAATATAGAAATAAAAACCAAAATTGAAAATTTAATCGTCCTCTAGGATACTCTTCCCCTCCTTTAACATGGATTTTCGTAAGTCAACCTATCACTCCCAGCCACACACCAGCACTCTGGGGCAGCTTACGGATGTATTCTGCAGATGTAGATGTTTTGAGAATTGAAAGATTCGAATTTAAATATTTCCCCTAATCATGGAAGGGCTCCATGGTAGATGCGATCCTGGGGCCTTTATGTGCCTGGGTAGACTCATAACTATGCAAAAAAAATATTTCTCCACAGCACAACTGAGGAGAAGAAGTTGAGGGAGCATAAAAAAGGCAAATTAAAAGCCTTTGGTTTGACACTCCGCCACCTCGATGGCTTTTCCAGTGCAGTGTTATTTTACAAATGATATTTAGATGAAATCACTAGATTACTCAATGAAAAGAAGTATAGAGTGTTCGATTAAAATGGATAAGAAGATGGGGGCGCCCAAGTGTAATTGTCGACATCAATAAGAGGAGAAAAAAACAATAAGTACGACACTCGTACCTTAACAAAACACTGAAAGTAAGATATTACGCATTCTCATATCCAACAGCACAAAGAAGGCACTACAAAAAGATTTATCTGGAGGAAAGAAATGATTCCGTTGGGAGATAAAGACTAAGTTACAAATAAACCAACAAAAACATTCGAATTTTGAGTTAAAATAAAATATATTTTAGATAACAGACTTTTTTTCAATACTTATTTAAGATTTAGTTTTCTTATTACAAGAGCTACTATATCTTAGAGAACGACTGATTTACGGCGTGGACCGTAAATGATAAAACAATGAAGCAACACTCGATTATCACCACATGGATTTATTATTAAGGCCACGAGAAGGAGGGAATCATTAATAGATAGAAGTTGATGGCTGTGTCGAAATTATCAAAGTTTCCTTGGTTACAGATTAGCGAGTTAATACATTCTAATGGGAAAGAAGAACATATAACATCGTGCTGGAACTCGGATGTTTCTGAATTCAAACTAATGGGAACTCGTTGAAATGATGGATTTGATTAACAAAATGTCTGATTGAATATATACATGATTGTTTCTACGGAAAAATAAGGTAAGTCCACGCCTAAGTAAACGAGGCTATTAGGATGTATTATTAAATTTAATACTAGTATTAAAAAAGTCGGTATTTTATAGTATCGGTTTAGCTTGTTATTTCTTCCCTTCAGAATGACAACGAACATTTGAAATCAAGTTATTCCGAAAATTCGAAGAATTTAATACTTAAATGTTGCTTTGCTCATTAGAAAATTGGATTGCCTACGTTACACGAGGGTAGTTACGCGAGACCTTTTTTAGCATTTTTACTTCTAAATTTCTACTCTTGATTTCGCTCGATTCCCCAACTTTAGACTGAGAAAAGGATTCCACGGATAAATTCCCTCGGCACTCTATTCCCCATAAATTCTCACCGTATTCAAATGATATTATAATACAAGGTTATATACTCCCTTCATAATAGATATTCCCTCAAAAATGCTCGTAGGATCTGTATTTTTTTATTTCGGAGGTGTACCTAAATCTTGCTGGTGATCTCCCTGCGTCTTGAGCCTAACACCCTAGATCTTGATCGCAATCGTCGGATTTCTTGCTCCGACGAAACGTTAATCGCACGAATGCGAAACTCGCGGGCCGCACGCTCGCCCGCAAATCGGCGCGATCCTCGAGACTCTTCGTTGAGACTCTTTTTGCGTGGGAATTCGGTCCGCGTCGAGCAGGAAAGTGTTTGCGTCACGGCACGTGGATCGAGGGTGGGCGGGGGTGGGTGCTCGGTGAGTAGGCGGCGTGGGCGGTTCCCATTCCCCCCCTCCCACTCGCCTCTGCCCTCTCCTACACCCCCGCGCGATCCTGGGAGTCGACACCCTTAAGGCACCCAGGCTGCCACACCCGCATGGCTCGCCCTGGCCTCTCTCACCAAACCGTCCCAGAACGTGGATGGCCTTGTTTGCTAAAATAAAAACGCTGGAGCAATAACCGTGGATCGTTGTCGCGTGTTTCTGAATACAGTGATTTTCTTTTTATTCCGAGAATATTTTTAAAAACTCATTTTATGTCGGCACTTTTATATGGTTCGAATTAAATACCATACTCCTGGTAACATATGAGGTGTTTAGTGTTGGATTAGGCGAAGCTTAGAACTGTACTGTTTATGTTTATACTATTTATCTGTCTTCTCTTTAGGATTTCAACCCATTTCTTTGCCAACCAGACGCTGTATTTCTATCTTCTTCTCGGCCTTCCTACTCTTCTATTTCCACTTGGTTTGTTCTCTACCTATCTTAACTATTCTATCATTGTCTATTTTGTCCTTGTACCTATCCCATTCCATTCTTCTCCTCGTTACCCACTCTCGGATCACATCAACTTTGCAATCCTTTTTTATATTCTCACTCATCTCTCTATCTCTCAGTTTTTTTCTTTGATTATGTATATTTCTATATGTGAAGCGTAAATTTTGTACTTCTATCTTTTCCGCTCATTTTGTGACGCCACGGTATCCGACGGAAAATGGAAAACACAACAGAAATTCTTTTATGAGGGTTTATATAAACATAAATTCATAAAATAATTGAACATATGCATAAATAAATGTGTAGGAATTCGTTTAGGGAGGGAGAAAGAGATTTTATTTACTTCAATTGAAAATACAATAAGCTGCCTTAGCCTAAAATCCCACTGACCACCTTGTAATCAGTAACTAGGCCAAGGGCGTGGAAGTAGAGGAGCCAAATTTTATGCGCTATTAGAATACTTCCGTAAAGTTTGAAAAAAACCTCGAGTTATCATCACAAAAATATTCGACTAATTTCAGCGAAATCGTTGCGTGTTCCAAAATCGACCACATCAACTCCGGATGGAATTCGAGTGTTTGTTTTCACTCGCCGCAATCCAACTCCCACGTCCAAACCAAACTCAAATGCTAATCTTCGTCCGCAACATAAACAAATACTCTTCCTGGGTTACGAAATTCCTGGAAGCTAGAATCTTGAAATTGTATCGCACGTGCCTTCCTCAAAAAATTACCACGTAACTCAGCCGTCAGGCGACAATTTGCATTTGATGCCGTTCCATGCTCCTTTTGATATTCGAAGATTGATAAAATAAACAAATAACATTTGAATTTTGTAAATATTAAAAAAGTAGAAAACAAATAAACAAGAACAAATTCAATATAGCTTCATTCGTCAGGTACCGTTTATATGATAATATAGAAGTAAAAGAGCAGCATGCCTCGTGAAGCGGCGTCAACATTTCTTTGAATGAATATTTTAATTTTTTTATGTAGATATAAAAATAATAATTTAGCCTTACCTCACAAAATAAATAGTCTACTGAACTGTGCAGATGGAAACTGCAAAAATACAAATAAGTTACAAACTTAAGATCTAAAGCTTTATCTCTTTCATAATCAATTTCTCTTTCTTTCCAAAATAACACTCTCAACACTCTTTAGTCTATGATGCTGCCTAGTGAAACGTCTCCGAAGCCTTTATTGCTGGTTGGAGTAAAACAAAAACATTCAAACCAAAAAATTGACAAAAATATTGAAAGCGAAGTTACGTTTATTAAACAATTACATTATTCAGCGATATCCTCGAGTCTCCACACACAAATCTACTCGCTGAACGCGGATTTCTACTCGGCCATCCCTTTCCAATGACACTTTCCAATATACCGCTAACTTGCACTAGACAGGCATATAATTACTTTATTGTGGGGAAGTGCTTGACCGTTTCGATGGTTTCTGCCGCGGAGTTCACAGTTCACCACCAGTGGACTGTGAAATGCAAGCGCTATTTCCTCCAAACGACTTCCAGGTTGACACCGAAATAACTTTGGAAATCCGCCCGGATTGAAACCAAATGTGTTCCCACCCTTTTTTTCATTAGAAATCACCTCGAACGCCGAAACAAACCATGAAGGAAGAAAGACGAGTGAAATAGCCTGCGGTTGTCGGAAAACGAACCATTCCGAGCATGAGGGGGGAGGATCCAAACGTGGAAGAGGATAAACAACGAATTAATAGGAATGGAAATTGTGGATACCCGAGGTAAAATGATGGTGTTTATTAATCCATCTATCTCAGTTGGTGATGGCGAGGGACCCCCCCCCCCCCCCCCCCGGGGGGGGGAGTGGCAAGGCAGTTCGCCGCCCACGTTCTGGCGCCGCGTGAATGCAGCATAAAGTGGGTTATGGGTCATGGCCCAATGAAAAATGATGACGGTGATTTGGGCTCAAAGATGTGCGAAACTGGCGTCCACTCACATGCAATTGCGAGTGTACGGGAGAGAGAGGGAAAACCCACGGAATTTCGCGAGGCGAAGGTTTTATCAAAAGGTCTCGTCAGTTTGCTGTTTCGCTTCCTATTAGCATTTGTTTTTTTAAAGCCAAACAATTTCGTGGATTCCGGACGAGAAATTTTATATTTTAACGTTTTTAAATAAAAAAGTCATCTCCTCCTCCTTCCAATTCGTGTTCCTCCTCGTCCCACCCACAAAATATAGCCTTCTTCATATATTCCATCATTCCTCCTTTCAATTTCCCTACGTTCACTGGTCTACCGAATGCCAAAAATATTTTAATATCACGTGGCCACTCAATTTCCTTCCCTATACCTGTCCTTTTCACCTACCGTTTTTAGCTACTTCTTTAAGCACCAATTAAAGATTGAATCTCCCCCCCTTACTGTGTCCTTTGGTTTCACTGTGCCCTCCTGAATTTTACTATATTTTTATTTACTGTTCGCTGTGCTCATTTTTGCTACTCTAGTTTTTTAATTGATTATTATATCAGCCAATGTAAAAAGAGGGCTTTATTCCTTTTTGGTCGCTTTATTAAAAAAGTTAAATTGCTACATTTTACCTTAACTACGTGATAATGTGAACTTAAAGACTTTAATCTACGCCGCCTTGTCTAAAAACCTCATTAACCTCATTATCGAAAAGTAACTTTCGTGTCACTAACGAAAGGATGAATGAGTTAAGCGCATTGATAGCATATAAAGTCATGAAGGAAAGATATAATTAAGAAGAGTCGTAAATTGCAGATAGTAAATTATATGCAAATTTCATCGATTAACGTCATCCATTTATTGTTTTAAAACGTAATTGAACATTCGAGCAAATCGAAAAACCAACACCAATTTTATTCTAAAAAATTAAAAAATGTCTAACGATATCAATGTCTGGTGCAATACCTACTGTTTAACAAGATATAAAACAAGGGAAAGTAAAAAATTACCAACATTTACAACTATCTCGCAGACATTATGGCTGTTTGTAAATTATCTTTATGCGTATCCGTAGTAATAGTTTCAAGAAAATAGCAGAGTATAAAAGTAGCTGAAAGTAATTTCACTCTCCACAGTCATTCTTAAAGAGTTTATCGTAATTGAAATACATTTCTTGGGTAAAACAATTTTTGACTGACCAAATTCTGCAGATTTTCCTCAATTTTGCGCGAAGCCAATGAGGAAAAGATACCTGATCGATAAAGAAAGATTTAGCCGACTATTTTTAAAATGAGGCGGCGCGTTGATCTGAAGATTAACTGATAAAACTTTGGACAAACAACTACCAAGAGAATCGCCTCTATCATAATCTCTGCCTCATTCCACGGATTTCTTAAAATATTACGCCACTGTAACAGAAATGGATACATCATGTTATCTCTATGATAAACGTTATCAAGGATTAAAGAACTTTTTCTTTCAAAGCATGACTGATCACTCAAATATGATTACCCGCAGAGACTTCTTCATTGATTGTCTTGCTCAAATATCTATAAGACTACCCGGCAACGGAAAGATCTGTCTCAAGCAAAATTGCAGAAAAATCTATGCATATTGCGCTAAAAAAAGCAATATCAAACACTCACTCGGGGATATATATTTGTAGAAGATAAAATGTTTGCAACTCTACATAATTCCTAAATTATACCAACTTTGACGGTAGTCACGCCCGAAAATGAAGTGGAATCGGACACTATAGTACCTACGCTCAAAGAGGACACCTGGTATGGACTTATGCGTATTTACTATGACATTAAGTAGCAGATCGATTTGAATTAATTTTATTTTACAAATTCAAAAGCAATCTTGCTCTTACTGGAGAGATTTAGTCGTTAGTATTTTTTACCTACAAAAGGGTTAACTTCGACATCACTTGAACGCAACGTGAACTTCCCTCAAACAAACGATAGATGGTTCCGCCTAAACTTCCAAGACGGTGTTCGTAGAGAGTACTTTTTTTTAAATAAGGACACGAAGGCCTGGAAATCGAAATAATGGCAAATATTTCTCACGGAACCTCTGATTGTCTGACAACTATAAAATTGATAATATATATTTTCATTTATAAAAGTGGTTTAAATTATAATTAATGGTAACATATTACGCCTCCCCCCCGTTAAAATCCGACTACTGACCTACGCGTCCATATGTTTCATGCCGGCAGCATTTCGGCTACGTCAAAACGTTTAGAACAATTCAAGTCGATAAATGATCCAACCACTCGATTTTCACCGAACGACACCGCGAGGTGACGCGGGCAGGGTCGACATCTCGATTCTCTGCGGTGAAAACAATTCGCGGCTTCATTTTCCTAAACCGACTTCTTCCAGGGATGTCTCACAAAAAGAGAAAGCGCGGCGTGCCATTTTAATATCCTATTTCGCTCCCCTTCTTCTTCGTCTCCCCAGCACGAGAAAGGATTAATTCGATCTTGGATCGCTGATCCTCAACCCGGCGGTGGTGGACGATGCAGCCGCCCGTCTCCGGGGGCACGACATTCGAGACGCGATCGAATCCTTCACTGCCGTCGGCATTCAGAACTTCCATGCGAGGAAAAGAATATCGGGGAAAAAATGACTGAAATGTGGCATGAGATCTAAAGGAGACCACCATAGGTAAATATATTCTTATCTGTAACGAAGGCCGAGGAGCACGAATGCTTCCATTTGGTTCTTTTTCTACGATGGAGAGAAGTTGATTTCAATAGTATATTTCTGCGTCATATGATTCGACGCTTTGTTGCATTACTCAGCGATGATTTTTTTTTCTCGATCCGTTGCGAAATTGTATATTTCAGGATGATATTAGAGTATTCAAATGGTAAAAAAACATGGCACTGGGGTAATATGCCTGGAAAACGAAAAAAGAGGGCTCAAACGGGTCAGTCCAATTAAAAACACTCTAATGCATAGCAGTGGAGAACGAAGTTCCGTGTGCCTATACTCTAAGTCTCTACGCAACCATTAATTCCATTCAAGATTTAAATTGATATTTGAAGTTCTTGATGAATCGTTGAGTAAACTCCTAGTATGTAATAGAAATAATACTTCATACAAACTCCCGTCACCCACTGCAGAGGTCAACCCGAAGGTAGGTTTTTATGATAACCTCTTAGATCCTACTCTTAAGATCTTGTTTTTTTTAGTAATTACTATGGCGAGTGAAATCGGCACATTCTTAAGTACAAGCAAACCTCTCTATCCATGGGATTTACTGGTGATCTGGGGACGTCCAGAGGCTTCTTCCGGATTTGAAGGTTAACATGTCTCGTCAACCAGGAAGTATGAACATAATTTGAGTGGCCCTAATAAAGAATCTAAGCTCGAAATTATCCTCCTCCCGTCCCTCAAAAGTAAACTGATAATCAGGTGTACGTGGAAAATTATCCCTAAAGACAACGTCTTGGTTTTGACTTGTACTATTTAGAGTTGAAGTACCGCTGAATGAGAAGAGAGGCGAAGAATTCACCTGGGTCACATGACTATCCGACACACACATAGCTTGAAACCTCGTTCGTTTTGTTTAAGATGGAAAAATAAACCAAACTAAACCATAGACTGCGACCTTATTCTAACCTGGGCGTACCGATGAAACTTGTTTGCGTTGTCCAACGAGTTTCAGCCCAAAAACCAGCTCAAGCACTGCGCTTCCAAAGGTACTTGAGATGGTCCGAATAAAAAAGGACGACGGACCCCGTAAAGGACGATTGTACCCATTCTTCAGAGAACCGATTCCTGGTACATACAAGGAAAAGTATTAACGTACACATTCCTCAAGTTTTCCCCATCCCTGGCCCATTGAAAAATGTTTCTGGAAGGCTTTTCGCCAAGAATAATTAATTCAATTTATGGAGGAGCCCCTGGCGTAGCTGCGATTCACAGGGCCTGATGGGTCTCTTGTTAAAATTCCAACCATGGCCATTCCCTGTAGAGAGGCGGAAGAGGTTAAAGCCCTCACTTTGGAGTCTAGAGAATTTCCGGAGAAACACATGAGCGAGTAGGGCTGCACTTAATCGCTTCGCGCTCGACGTCGCCGATAAACCTTTTTGAAACCGGAGGCGTAAGGAAGGCATCATGGGATGACCTCAGAGCTTCAGGATGAAGGTTGAAGTCCAGAAAACTGGTCATCCTCTAAATCCTTCGGAATGATTGTAATGATTGTAATGACGGCGCCGAAATCTGGTAAGCTTGAAGACACATAAGCTTTCTGGATTAGGATATTAGGATACAATAACGATCTATCATTTAAACTTTAATGCGGGCGATAATTAATTAATATTTTGCATCTGACTAAATTAAGTGGATAGGTCAATGATCTTGGAAGCAGCAATCTCCATTCGGACATGGCCTGATTATTGCTCATTGAAATCGTGTGTTTCAGCTCAGTAATATTACAATGCACCTTTAGCTGTATTTTGAACTTTTACGCACACTTTAGCGGAAATTCCGTTTATAAAATGCATATGTTAATCAAATAATCAAAATAAACCTTTGGTTTATCATGTTTTGTGTCCAATGATGATGAAAAAAACTGAGTCTATAACACTGAGATAGCCGTCCGGCATTTCTTTAAATGCAAATAAATGCGCAATTAAATCCAAATCCAATGCAAATTTTCTCTTATGAAAGGGTTTACTTGCAAAAGTTTTTGGGTAAAAAGTGAATATCCCGTATTCCTTCCGAAAAACTGAACCCTGAGTAATATATGTAGGCGAGGAACCGCAGAGTGCGTG
>LYUA01000159.1:444126-459005 GCA_002093875.1 Calopteryx splendens
TCCCAGTATGAAAGATTTTCACAAAGTTACGCCTGAGACAGTATCTCATAGTAATTCTAACGCTGTCATTTTTTCTATTTGTGAATCATCATGAAAATCGTTGTCTCAAACATCGCCAATGGGCCCGTTTACAACCTTCTTATTAATTTATATGATAGAGCTAAAAAAGCAAAAATGAACGTAATTTTCTGTTCTCAAATCTGTAGCCTAGTATTCGAGTTACATGTGGCTTAACATCGAAGCACTCAACTAATTTGCTGGAGGACCGGGCATATAGTTCCTACCATTCAATGGGCACAACGCCAACGGCCTATCTTTTACAGCAGTACCATAGCTATTCGACGAGTCTTTCCCGACTGCCGGATGACGCAGGAACTATTCAGTGAACTACTATCGGTAGAGGCAGCAGCTTTTGAGTATTTTAATTTTTGTTTTATGAGTTAAAGGATGACCGCAGACAAAAGTTATTTTTCCAATTTCAGTTTTGGAACTACGTACTGAATTCATGACTGAAATTGAAATCTCGTGTCAGGGTGCACGAATCCATTTGTGGAGACAGATTGTGACCAATACCTCCCAAAGAAGGAACTTTTATTCGAATCTGTCACGTATGAGTCTATTTGCTCATGTTTTAAAGTGCTTCAGCTAAATAAGTAGAGAATTGGAAAAATTGCTGCCGCTAGTGGTAAAATTTTCCCGAATCAACAGCCACAAGCGACGAGAATCTAAGTTCTAAGAGCAAAATCCCCTCCCCAGAAAATAAAACAATAGTGGGCAACGCCCTTTGGTTTTTACCATTACTAAATTTAGAAATTTCGCCTACTTGGCACCCGGGAGCGGAACCCTGATCCCGTATAAAAAGCGGAGCGAAGGAGATGTAAGGGAACTACGACCCATCTAACCTTAATATCCCTCCGTTTGATCATCCCACGGCCTCAAGCCGCCCCCGCCTCCTCCCGAAGGAGAAAATCTCATCGGAGAGATCCCTAAACCCTTAAGGGGGGAGGGAGAGAGAATTCCACGCAACCTCCTCCTCCCTCTCACACCTTTCTGTTCACCCCAATCCCGACACCCACACCCACAACTGCGTCATCCCTTTATAAAGGCCCTATCCGTCGACGCAGCACCTGCGCCCACGCGCGACCCCGCCGACCCTTACTCCTACCCCCCTCACAGGACCCGACCCCCTTAGAGAATGCTGGGGACCATCCCTCTTTCTCTCTCTGCTGGAATACTGTCTCTCTTATCGACTGGGGAGCAGGCGGGTGAGGAGTCACCCGGAGGTGAAATTGGAGAAGTATATCGGACGTGCATGAAAAAGGGAGCGTCAGGGAGGCTTTCGCAGGAGACGGGGGAAATGGGAGGGTTAAGGCGTGAAAATAGGTGCGGGCGGTGGAGAGGGAGGGAGGGCGGTAACAGTGCGCGAGGTTGTGTGGGCGAAGTGCGGGGGAGGCTAGCGCTCGTGTGCGACCATCTTCCCCATCGCCTCCGTATCTCTCGTTTCTCGGCATCCCGCATTATTGCGTCCGGAATCATTGCATTGAGCCGCACGCCTTTCAGATTATTTTTACGAATGATTCGAAACTTTGATTGGATGAGAAAATTAAGAAAAGAACACATTTCTGGATTTAAAAAAAAAACAGAATCTATCTTTTTCAAATTGGTTCGCCAATACGTTCTTGTCCACAGTATATGATTATTCGTTAATAAATGAGTTTTTTAAACTATGGTTACCAACTCCGGATATAAATAAACGAAAATCACGCGATAACACCCAAATTGTTTTCATTGACACTGGTGTTGGCTCTGCCGGGACCAATCGCGCGTCCATAACGGCTTCACATCATAGTGTGATATTTCTTTACTTACTAGCTCACCAGAAACAAAAAAATGACTTATATTTGGCAACATAAATAATAATTGCAAAAAAAGTAATGGAATAGCAGGAGGAGCAATGGCAATGAGGCATGGAAAATAAATAATAGAAGCAAAAAACCCAGAGATGAGGTGTGTTGTGTGATGTTTAGGAGACATTGTTAAATCGGTAAGCAATTAGGAAGTAACTGATGGTGAACAGTCTCCCAAAAATCGTTTTTACGGATATTAAGAGGTGACATTAACTTCACTAATGAATACGATTTAGGTCCTATCATGGCCTCCTTTCTCATCTTAACCCACTTTCATCTCCTTGGTCATCATTCATAATCTGCCAATTTGTTGAATGGCCAGCCTAAAACTCATATTAAATGGTCAAATATTATATAGCGCGAAAAAATTGCATAACTTTTGTGAGACCTTTGCCGAAGGAAACTTACTCCGAGGGAGAAAAATATGTGTTTCGTAAACATTTCCGTTCGCTTTAAATAAGGAAAGCGTCCTAAAGTTGAAGGTAATACACACCTAATGTGAAAATAAAAGGCGAAGAAGACCCTCACGGGATACTAGGAACTGGGTGCTGAAGGATGAGGTGGAAGGAAGATGGAAAGCAGGACTGAATGCGAAATGAGAAGGGGACAACAGCTGGGTGAAACAAGATAATAGTGAAACAACTAACAAAAGGGAGAGGTGAAAATACTCGAACTTTCTTTCCATGGAATTTCAAATATTTTGTTCATCTTTCAGTATCATCGCAGTGAATTTACATAATTTACCATTAATAAGAACTGGCAAGCACACTTTTGAAAAAGTGTTTTGAAGGGTTTTGCTATTCAGGCGGCAAAGTCGCCTGCGATGGAAGAAGCAAGAGAGAGATACTAAGCAGTTATAGTGCACGGAGGGAAGGCTCCTTATCATAAGAAACAATTACTGACGGTAAAAGTATAGATATTGGTAAGGTAGAGGTTTAGTAAAAGGTATGGTTTGGCCAAGGTAAAATAGTATGATGGTATAGGTATGAAGATGACTCTTATACGGCCATGAGACGTAAGGAGTAGAGATGAAAAGAATATTAAAAGAGATAAAAATGCCGTCCTACAGAAGACCGACGAAAACAAAATGAATAGACAGGGTAACAAATGAAAAAGGACTTAGGAGAGTGAGTGATGAGAGAAACCTTTGGACAACGTTCACAAGAAGTAGGGGAGAACTAATTGAACACAATCTGAGGCACGATAGTTTACTCAAGACCATGAGTGGAAAAAAATACTAGTAAAAATTACTATTTTAGGTTTAGGATGCTTATCTTTTATTAAATGTTTATTTTTCATCGTTCAAATCCGTAAAATCGTCGGAAATTTAGTGCCAAGGGAAATGCTCGCAAGTGGAAGAGGAGAAAAGACTGTTTTCGAGTCAAAATGGCACTTGATTAAAACGGACATTATGCATTGCTGTCCCACAGCATAATTAGGTCTCGAGGGTTGTATTTTGGAAACTTTTCATAGAAATTTGGGAAATTGTAAAAGCCACATCTTG
This sequence comes from Calopteryx splendens, assembly GCA_002093875.1. Lineage (NCBI taxonomy): Eukaryota > Metazoa > Arthropoda > Insecta > Odonata > Calopterygidae > Calopteryx > Calopteryx splendens. Next base: position 447,538 of record LYUA01000159.1, read on the forward strand.
TCATGAACAAATTATTCAAACAAATATGCCCACTCTTACACTTAGTTTTATATTTAATTGTCTGAAGGTAAAAACAGAAGAAATAAAACTCCGTGGGTTACATAAAAAGACTCACATAAACGTGTTAGCATGCTGCTTTCATGAGCTGAGGAGCCTGGTTGAGTGTTATGGGGATGGAAGAAATTCAGAAAAGCACTAGAGGTCAATATGGAATTGGTTTACAGAGAAAATAAACACTTAACGGTTCACCATCCGTTGCATAAAGCGCTACATAACATAAACCCCATCCTATTCCTCTAACACTCCAATGGTCAACCCCCAGAAAAGGTTTTTTTTAACGCATTCTCTTCTCCCATTCTTTTCAACTACATTCAAAGGTCCACACCACCTAAGCTTTTGAGAATGGCAGCACTAAAGGTACCATTACTAGTTACGAGGGGAAAAAAGGAATAACCTAAGTTTTATTTTTTTCGAAAATTCCCCAACCTCTGAGAAACAAGCCAGTCTGAACCCGATCCCCAGGTGTCACCATTCAGAAACCGGAGCCGAATAAGAGTAATTCTTTTCTCATTTTTTTCTCTCGCAATACTTCGGCGTACAAACCGAACCGGAGTTTTCGAAGGCAATGCTCTGATTTTTACATCCTCCCCCGGGAACTCCCCCGAGGGTGAGCCGCAGGCGAGTTCGTTCCTTGAGACACCGGCATCCGAAAGAGAAAGATTTAAAAGAGAGAAAAAGAAAACGAAATGCTCGTGGAGAGGAGATGGAAATTTGCATCCGTGGCAGGACGTGGGGATGGCGTTCCCGGCGAAACAAAAAAAAATCGCGAGGCAAGAAATGAGCGGACGTAAATAATTCGCAGTTATGGGGTGTGGGTTGAGAAGGGGGAGGGGGGGGAGAGGAGGAGGAGGTCCGCAGAGAGCAATGCCTTCTGAGTGGGAGATGCCCGTGTGAGATACGAGCGGCTCCAGTAATAACACTTTGGTGAAAGATAGAGAGAGAGAGAGACCCTTCGGGACCGAGATGGTTTATTAAAAACTGAACGAACGGGAAAGGGGAACCGAAGCTGTTTCTTTGTTTCCCGTTCGGAGGAAATGAGCGCACCGAGGGAGAGAAAGGGGCCGAGGAAATGAAGGGAGGCGTCCGCCTCCCCCTCGCGGTTAAGGGGTGGGACGAGAGCGCAAGGGAAAAAAAAGACGACTTCACCTTACGAAAACTGGAAATCACTCAAGAAAGTGTGCATGGAGAGCGAACTTAGTGAGAATGGAAGGGGAGTAGCTATAGGAGGAAGGGGGTGAGCAGGAAAGGCTTTGGGAATGGAAGGTAGGCAAGAGAATCATCCGAAGAGGCTTCGCGTGTACAAAGGGAAGAGAGGAGATTTGGATGCCAGGAAGACTATGGAGAATATTTAAGAAAATTAGATTTCGCCCAATACTGAACGTTGCAGTGAGAACTGAGATCATGGAGCGAGATCACTACGTAGCCAGAAAAAATTGTCTTACAATAATTGTATGACGAAGGAGCTTGGCAGAAAATAAATATAGCTTCCAGCCAAGTTTTCACGGAATTACTTGTCATGAATAATAATTGGAAAAAGTTTTTTGGAGAATTATAAAAATATTTTATGCTTAATCATCTCACTTGAAAAATAGAGTTCAGTGAGGGTAATTGATCTCGGAAATAAAAAAAAGGTAAACTTGTGATGCAGGTTTTTGTAACTCATCCCCACGCAATAACAACAGGTACTTAGTTTACTCCGATTGATCATTATTACTCTTTAGTTACTGTTTTGCTTTTTTTCTCTTCATTGGAGAAGTAATAGTATACGGAATTATTGCATTATATACCTTATACCTATCCGCACTATTTCTATTGTATTTGTCGGGTTATCTTTGTGGAAAAATGTTAGGTCAATTATGCACGGAAATCCCCATTTTACTTACAAATTCTCACTCATTCGACAATCATTTTTACATTAGAGCGCCTTTAAAGGGACTTGATACCCTGGTTAACCTGAGGGGAAAAACTCAGTGAATATTCAGTGGAATACATGCATAATTAATGAAGGAAGCTGAGGTAACTACTTGTTTCTTTCTGCTTTCAGCGCAGGTAAAAACTCATATTTTGGAACAGGAAAGTAAAATAGGATACCTTTAATAAAAGAATAATGTTAATCTAAAAGGAATTAGTGTTTTCAGTAAGTGCAATGATAGAAAACGTATTCGAATTATCTATAAACCGTAGTTTGGAGAGAGAGTCACTCTCCCATTAGATTTTGAGTTTTTATTCAATTTTGCTCAAAATAATTAAAACCATAAATGGAGAGAACGCTACACAAAATATTGTGGTAGGAAGATGGAATACATATATATTAATCAATCAAGGGCTGATTACTTTTTTCATTTAATGAATGGTCTGAGAAATTAGTAATATCCTTGTGCGACCAGCCTCAGTGGCAGTGGGTAACGCCCGTTTGCTATTCCCTGGTGAGTTTTCCTCGTGCCCTACGAGAGGTTGCATGTACGTACGAGTTGAAGGGAGACTAATTTTCTCTATGAAGCTTGAAGAAGTGACTGATAATAAGATGATAATGCGCTGCTTCTCGAACAGTAAAAGAGGTTATACCAAGTGACAGTAGCAAAAAATATAAATAGAAGCTGGAATATAGGCACCGCGGAGATTTTAAACGACTAGGAGGAATTTCCGTGGAAATAAAAGATAAAAGATGAAAACTGTTGCAATAAGCCCTACCTTGTCGTGACATGCGATTTTCTCGACGTCGTATCGCGCGAAAGGACGCCATAATACAGGTTGATAAAAATTCGGATCTAACTTTTTCTCGGGCGAAAATGGTAACAGAAACTTGGTCCGTCTAACATGGCCATTAGAAACAGGAATTGCCGAATAAAAGGCGATTCCGGAGATGTTTGGCGTGCATTAAGTCGCATTTCATAAGATGGGAAATAAGAAAAGCACGCCAAGCAATATGTGCAGAGGAGTGATAAAGACTTTTTTAAAGAGCCCCCTCTTTTCCCTACGTTGATATTTACATAAGGAATATTATCTTAAGGACTAAGGGGAGAAATTGAGTTTGCTTAATGAAAAGAGGGTAGAACGAAAAGAAGAAATCTCTCTCTGTTATCGACAGACAAGGCATAAGGCGATTGCATGAGGCCAACGTGCCAAAGGAGGTGGTGGGGAAGAAGTATTGGGTACGTTGGCCTGGGGATGAGGGTAACAAGAGTAGGGAGGGTGCTTTCAGACACCAGAGGGAGGAATTTTTTGGAGAGAGCTCCAAATGAAGAAGGCTTGGAGGAGGTTTTCTACTCTCGCTATAAACTAGTGTTGCTGAAAGATATCCACGGACACTGTCCGGAAATAATTTCGAAAACCAAATGGATTCCAAATGAATGAACTATTGCTCCCCATGGAAGCAGACATGCTAAAACAAATTCCACCCCTCAACCAATTAAGTCAGTTTAACCAATAGCTTTTCCTCCGAGTGAGAAATTAATCAAGTTAATAACAAAAAGAGTTTAAATAGCCCCAAAAATTAATTTAGCAAATACTTTAAGTATTCGTAGAGCAATGGACGGTCAAAAAGTATGAGAAGGCATAACATTGTGAAGTTTGAATGAGTAGCTTTGCATGTTCCACCCTAAATTCATTCCAGGACACCATCAGAATCTGATGATCCAAAGAAGAATACCTAAATGGCAAAGTCATACCTACTTTTTTAATTAAATTTTGCGTTGAATATAAAAAAATATGTGCTGCATTATCAATCGTAGAGTTTCTATTCTCTAAAATGTAGTTCCGCGACCCTAGTAATCGACTTCGATCTCGCTAAGTTCTTCGAGAGAGTAAGAATTGCGATACACGGCCCCGACGAAAAGATTCAATCGATTTTTAAAACTGAGAATGCAGTTCCGGGTAAACATAAAATGTCCCGGTGGCCGGTGAGTGGCAGTCGGCCTTCTGCGCCGTAAGATGTTTCAACCCCGGGACAGTGGATGTGTCGAAATCACTTCCCCGGATGCACCTCACCGATTCGCCCGGACCGAGAAAGCACCATTACGAATCCTGGATTCTCGGTAAGAATCTCACGGATGGCACACATCGACTTCACTCTCTCCCGGACGTGCGACACCGCCGTACTCGAAAATTCTCCCACGAGAGTTTACTTATCCTCCCGTCTCCGCGCACTCACTCACCGCCTGCCTTCAGCTTCCTCCAGACAAGTGGAACGCGAGGGCATGACGAGACTGGACCCAAGAGGGCATCCAGCCACCGTGCCGCACCCGTGAAGCCTACCCGATAGTCATCAATAGGGCGTGAGGTGAGTAACCAAACATTAAAGCAATGCTATAAATCGTGCTTTTATTGGTACTGGAATAGTCCCCTACTCCAGCAATACATCAAGCACGATCCTAAAAGTCGAAAGTCCATGACTGATTACCAAGAAAATTTCTCAACGAATGAGACCAATGAAAAGAAATCGTACCCATACAAAAAATGTTTGTGCATTAGTAGATACTGTTTCTGAGATTATAGTGACTCCCCCAAGAGCAAATAGCTATTATCAGAATGTAAAAAAACTAAGATTTCTTTTCAATTGTAGCGTGCCAGGATTGGTGAGGGGGAACTTATAATTAAAGCCGTTGTTACAGTATTCCACTAAAATAAATGTTTATTTGATTCCATTTTCGATATTTTGGAATCATTCTCAGTGAGTGATTTACAATATAGTCCAAGTCTCTACAGTAATATATTCAAAATCATTCACTGATATTAATGTAAAAAAATCGCAAACGGTAAAAACATAGATATTTACTTTAGTGGAAAACTGTAGAAACGAATTTCATAATATTTCTTTTGTTTTACCCCGATTGCTTTCGTGCTTGCCGGCACAGGCGACATTCTAAAAATTCCTTGAATTTGCGAAGCTGATTCGAAAGTGCAATAAACGAAATATCTTTAAATTACTCACACCTATTCTGTTTGATATAGATACTTATGCTCAGGTTCCATGATAAACCTGTAAGCAACTCTCGAATTCTTATCGGTGTCTCGATCTGGCTAGATATGTCATTAAATTTTTTTTTGTTGGTAGATCCCCTTTCAATAATGTATTGATTAATTTAATTAGCTTGGAACGTGGTTGTCCAATGGATAGAGCTCTGGGCTACTCATCGGAGGTTCTGGGAATGATTCCAGCTGAAGCCTCGGGGAACCCTCAGCTTCACCCAAGCTGTGTGATGTTTCGAGTACCAGATATTCCTGGAAAACTGCAGGAGGTGAAGGAACTGGGCCTGATGTGTGAATTTCGAAGGCCGTTGGGCTTGGTATTATCTGAGCTCTACCCTCACCTATCAAACCAATTTTCGGTTTGATTACTTATGCAGTGGTTTATTAGCTTTTCCATTGGGGCCGAAATATCTGCAGATCCTTTTATTAATATGACCTACGTAAAGTGTTGCTTCGCATAGTTACATTTCATAAACTTGGTAATGCGAAGTAACACCTCTTCCCTCATTTTTTCACTAATATCTGACGCGTGGAGTAACATCTCATACAAAATCTAGGATTATTCATCACTGGCCATTGTCAAAGTAACCCTTTTTATAACATTATCATTAGTTCAAAAAATCGTCTAATAAATTCATTTACGCTATTCGCAATGCGTATCTCAATCAAAGTATTTAACTGTGAAAAAGTTCGAGTAAAATATGAGCTCTAGCAATATGCTGAGATTATTTTTTTACGCACGGGCCTAACGTTTACGTCGGAAGTAATAGAAAAATAAATGCTCTTCTTTTCCAATATCACCTACCCTTTCTCTCAGTATCTCCTTAAGGGATTAATTCTTCCTCCGCGTCGTCTCGAGCTCCGCTACCCACCACGCTCAAATCAGTGGTACCTTCCATGCCCTCAGTGGCAGATGATGCGTGAAACGGGAGACGCGGATGGAAAGGCCGTTCCCGGCGGAACAGAGCGTACAGAGCGCTCATTTTCCGAGCGCCTGCGACGTTTTTTGGGGAGATAACGCGCTTCTCCCATCGCGTTGGGGGATGGAAGCAGTTTTCCATCGAGTTGGACACACTCTGGTGTCCATTACAGGCTCCGGAGGCTATCAGCATTTCGAAACCATGAAAGAGCACCAACGGAGTATTGCGGGGGGGTTGAAATCGCCAATGAAAAGTGAGTGATATGGGGAAGTCCTTTGAGGGAACGGATTAGGGGTGACTGCCTCCAAGTTGTTGCGCAGTTCCGTCTATGATAGAGTCCCATTATCTATGCACCTATTATTTCCGGAATTTATTTTCTAATTATTAGTCGATTACCTGATTAGGAAGTGCAAGTATCGGTGCCAGCAAATCCAAATTGTCCAAGTATTAACGAAGTTACTAGGATTCATACACATGTGCAATGTCCGCAACTGCTACAAACGTTTCCCTAAAAAAATTAGAAAAAAAGCTTAAGCGTTCGTTTTATGCATGCTAAAATGATACCATGCTTCTTCCAATTATTACCTAACTGGCTTCTTACGCCGAGAAAATATATTTTTTTGAAGTTAGCTTTTTAAAATATTTCTAAATTCCATAAACTGTTTGATACATAACTGAAAGCAATAAATACTAGCTGGCCTGTCAAAATATATCGGGCCCAGACCGATGATGCCTTGGTACTGATAACATCTATCTATCGTCTATCGTAAAGTTGCGCTAAAATTTTATAATTATTTACAAAAATATTTATATTTTCTTTTGTTTTGTGCATACCCAATAACGCACATTTTATAAAAAAATCAAAAAAAGGCAAAATTGACTAAAACGGACATACCTGCACTATAAGAATAAGAATTCACCCAGCCGACCTTCGAATCAACCTGGCCTGCTCGAGACTGGCCCGACGCCACCGAGACCAAATATAATAATGCAGACGCACATGGAGACACAACATAGAGTAATTGAAGAAGCTTTTCGATTCACTGGTTAGGACGTAGGTCATATATTATTGTACTGGGACATACTGGTTAAGGACTTGGGTACATATTATCATACTGGGCGCTTTTTTGGCATAATGCGCAAGCGGAGTCACGGACCGAATCGCACGATTCGAATCCCCTGGTCGCAGAAGGACCGAAATACCTCCCCCTCCCCAAACACACACTCGCACGCCCTCCCCCCCTCCATCCGCTCCCGAAGCACCACGGCACGGCGCGAATGGTGCGAGGAGCGGAGATTGCGATTCCGCACGCGTGCGCTCGCTTTTCGGTAGGGCGTGATCCTTGTGGCGCGGGCGGACGTGAGATCCTCAAAGCCAGCGCCCTCTGCCAACGAATCTTTGTAGACGGCGGCGGCGGAGGGAGCGCCGTCCGTGGAGAAAGGATGAGTATTCTACGCGCAAATGATCCAGTCATCACCTTCAACCCAAAGGGTTATTTTGATAGGTGAGGGCACGTACTTATATGCCTACCCTTCACGACGACGCTCCCTTTCGGAGTGGGTACTGTCAAGGTAAGCTCGGGGAACGAGATTGCGAAAGGAAACTCTCGTATAAATGTCTTCCACACAACTCACCCAACCTTGCATACATTTTTCGTCTCTGTCGCTTTCATGCATTATTTCATCCTTTCCTGTTCGTGAAACTTAACAAAAAAGTAATTTCTTAAAATTCTCTTCTATCACATTCACCCATGTCTTTTTCGGTTTACCACTTTCTCTCAAACAATTCGGTCAACCACTTATTCCTCTAAAGCTATACCATCAGCTCTCATATTTCGATTACTCGAATATCATCCACTCCCTTCCATTATGAACAAACCAGCGCAGCGCACTTCTTTCATGCCTGTCTTTTACCGGTGTTTCCAATAGATTTTATGAAATATATTTTTTACAAACCAATAGTGAACTCTTATAGTGAGGTGTTACGAAATTTCTGGGCAAAACTTCGTACTGCGATTGTGAGTTGTGCGAGGAAAAAAATCATTTACTAAATTAGTTTCTATAACATAGCAACTATATTTCTACCTATTTATTATTGTTGAACGACCAGCTTGTATGGCCCGGAGCTTGTTACTGAGGGAAAGGAGAGGGATTTCTCTCTCCAAAGGAGAGGGATTTCTCTCTCCAAAGGAGAGAAAAATCTAGAAAAATTGGCAACCCGGTAAACCTTTCTTACTAATTCCCACCAACCCGAATGTTTCCGGTCAATGATCTGACCTGATGATGTTGCACCTCAACGAAAACCGGGTCATGAGTCATAAATATTCTTCGAAACACAAAGTTACGTGTTTCATTTCAGTAAACCCTCATTCGAAGGAATTCTGAGTATGCGATACAAGAAAACCAGAACAAACCAATAGTGGACCCATATAGTGAGGCGTTATGAAATTTCTGACCAAAAATTCCGTTACCACAATCGAGAGAGTTTTCTTTAAGTCTGTGCACTGGATTCACTGGAGGCTCTGATCTTATTGGAGACTTAATTAATTGATTAATCAAAACTAAATAATTAAATCATTATCTCGTATATAACTCAAAAACAAATAAAATACATATATGTAACGAATACAATTCTATTTCTCCCTGATGTAAGTTTGAAAATTATTTATAAAGAAAGCTTCAGTTTCTAATACCTATACCCTCCGTTTTTTTCTAAATAAGCTTCCGTAGTCCGTTTATATAAGCTAAATGGAAACGCGAGCGTGGATTTTCTGGAATCAATTAACTCAAAAATTCATAAATAGAGTTTTAGTCAGAAAATCGGAGTAGCTGAAAGTTTTAAACGACCAAATTTAATATAATTTCAGCGGACCCATAAAATGAAAAATTTTAAGAGATCAAAATGATATTCATCATGAGAACAATATCATTCGCTCTATAACGCTTAAATCGAAAACTTCGACGATCTCCATTGGTAAAAAATGAACCATTACAATAAATCGATCAGTTTTTGTGATGAACGTAATTTATGCAACGGGTTTTTCGTGCACAAATAGGTAAGGAATTTTTAGTGAAGGCTTTAACGTACGTCCGCTCTTAGAGCTGCATTTGAGGAAAAGTGTACTGTCATCTAGTATTGAAGAAGAGTGTATGCAGAAGAAAAGTGCAGGATTGAAATGAGTTTCTTTTCACTCGAAAACGCTGGCGTCCAAATTTATTACTGTGGGATTTACAAAACCGTCAACACACAGGAGTAAGGGAAGACACATCGACATATTTGAGAATATAGAATGTCACTCAATTTCTCTTATATTCCAAAATAAAGGAAACATAAATGGGCACGAAACTAACACAGGTCAAGAGGGTTCGATCAATATAGATTATCATTGGTTTCAATTTGCATGGTGTAGGGTAGCTTTTTGTGTTATCGGAGACATTCGAAAATATGAACGTTAACTATTAAATAATTATGAACTTGATTTCTGCTATGAACTTAACCATCATCGATTACGCTAAATCCCATTTACCGGAATCTAAGTGAAATCCGAATACCTACATACTCTGTCTCGCGGTGGTTTTGACCATTAACATCGAGCTACAAACACAGTTCTAAACTTAAGACCATAATTGTCAACGGTCGTGCGAATATGTTACGCCCGTAGATGCGCATTTCGTCTACAAGCATATTATACTTTCGCAGTCCTTACAAAGGGAATGAAATGGTTTCTGATCATTGCATTAGCACTAGAAAAGAAACACGCGGCTTTATGATCGTGTTGAAACCCATATAATCGATGGATCCCAACAAACAATTACATTATCAAACGAACGATGAAAGAATGTGCCAATAGACCGTCAACGTATAATAAATATAAAAAACGAGCCAATAGACCGTCAACTCTCATGTTATGAATGAGCAAAAATTACAAAACGGCTGAAAAACCTCCTCATTTGTATTTAGTATATATATTTAATTCTATACCTACAAATTTCACGTCCATTTTTGATAAAATTAAAATATTGAAGATAAATGCTTACTACTGTTCCACACTATGTATTTCTTTTTAATTTTATCGACCTCGGTTTCAAAGTTCGCATAACACAAGGGTAAAAATATAAAAGTGAAATAGATAAATTATTCAATCAATTTTGCGTAATAGTCTCAAGTATTCAATTGCAATATAAATTTTAACTTACGTTTTTGCGCATTCTCTAACAATAAATTGTGATGAACAGGCACTTACCTGAAAAAAGAAATATGTAATTAGTAATCCACACACAAAGATTGGAAGACAAATAAACCGTTTATAAAATTATTATTTTATAGAGAAAATTTTTAAGGGAAAGAAAATGTTTTCTAAAAGAATACAAGTAAAGCGGCGCTTATAATTAAACACCATCGTTCATCTTCGCAAAACTAATTAGAATGAAACATTATCATAATCATGGACCAATGCATTCAATGGGTGACCAAATCTTTAGCTACCACCAACCACACAATTTACAATGCTCTAATAAAGATATGATATCTGATCAGTCAATAAAATAAGGAATAAGGAAATAAAGAACCGAGAAAACCTTTTCATAAACTACTCCAGGATGTTTAGTGAACAAAAATATATTTTAGAGTAAACAATTAAAATATGGTTTTGCATTAATGCCGTCAACCTTAAGGAAGTTATTAGCCATGACATGACTGCAAAATATCCATTCCATAAGTGGGAACAGAACCAGTATTCTTCGTGGTAGGCATCGAACCCATTGTCCAGCCGGGTCGTCAGTCAAATAATTCCTTAGAGAGCAAATCCTCGTCCGATTAACTGAGAAAATCGCAAATGTAGATAATTTTGAGAGTTAGGGGCGCGGCTATGGATGTATCTTTTGGGCGTTATCGCTATTGCCAACCCAATACGTGATTTTTCTCTGCAGCACTGTTTGCGATCACGAACCTTGCGATCAAAGGTCCAATGGTTCTCATTGGCCCCAGGAATCTCGTCAATCCCGGAACGCTCCCTTTGATATTTGTCAACGATGAGCCACTCACAAAACAATTATCTGGTATATTTAGAGAAATAACCACACTAAATGGATTTGGTACTCGATCCACCCACACCTCAGAACGAGAGCGTTGAGCATCCGGCAGTCAGTTCCAAAAGGAACACTGCAAAATAAACGCGGCATGAATAAACAGAACGGACCCTGGTGTAACAAGTTGTTTGCCTTGAAGATGCCGAATCATTCACCAATAAGATCGCCATCGAGACGGACGAACAGAGAACGAACAAAGGAAGAAAGCGAGAGAGAAATGAAAGGATTATTAAGACGGAGGCGGTGGAGAGAGTGAGAAATGGAAATGGCGTGAAAACAAAGGGGCGAAGGGATAAGGAGTAGGACGATAGGGCGAGGGGGGAGGAAAGGAGGAAGGAAGGGGGGGAGGAGAGGTAGGAGGGAGGGAAAGAAAGGGACGTTACCAGAGGTCATTCCCTCTGCTGGCCGCCGGTGAGTTGGATGGGGGGGAGG
>LYUA01000159.1:479250-492690 GCA_002093875.1 Calopteryx splendens
CGGGAGGGGTTGAATGGGAAACTCTCCGAGTGCGGACGTTTGTTTATCTACCCTCGATAGCAAAAAGCCCTGAAGAATAGCCCCCTTTCTTCAGGTGTGACGGTCTCATCTTTCCCAAATACAATGTTTCTGAGATGGTTGAATGCTATTGAAGACGAAAGACTGAATTCGAAGGAGGAATCCCCCTTCATCTCCGGATCTCGTATTACGAAAACGTGCACGAGACATGATAACAGTGCTTCATAACGAGAGTGACAGGTTTATTTGGAATCACGAAATATTCTTTGAAAATTTATTCTTATATTGTTTCACTCTTAGCAATTATTGATTTTAAGTTTACAATTATGGTTGAATAATATAATTAGAATGAAATAAAGCTGCGTCATAAAAGAGTATCGAATAACTCCTATGTATCTGTTATCTACATTTACAGCTAAGTGGTACCCAGTAAGCAAATACGAAGTATTCAGGGGCTGTTTCCGCACCATACATGCTCCAAACTTATACGTTACTCGAATATTAGCGACAAACGGAGGTGTTACATAATTTAAGCGATGTAAAAACATCCTACCAATAGCTAGCATCTGGAATTCACATGGATATAGGCACCGTTTACGACTAAGACGATGGCTATTCTCCACGGCCGTATTCCTACGCTAATCTATCTATAAACTAGGAATTAGGGAGAGCACTAGAATCAGTGCTTCATCCTGGGTCTCATCAAGCGTAAGCTCTTGCAAAGCATCCAGTCCCTAACTTTATTTTACAAATGTGGCCCTTTGTAGAACTTTTTAACTGAAAAAAAACTAGGATTGGAATTCCGCGTCCATCGTGCAGATAAAAACACGAAAATATACCATTCTCGACGGAGGCGACGACGACACAAGCGATCGGGATTCCTCGAGCGCGCGATTCCCATAAGTCGTCACTCAAAGATTACCTCTAATTGAAATTCACTACTGACGTTACGCGTCGCCAGAGTGGAGGGCACTTCGTGAATGAGGCGTGCGACAGGTCGAGACGATAGGCGCTACCGAAGATGGGGGTTGAAAATATAAAAAAAAATTATACCAACTTTTTTTCGTTTCATATTTCCCGGAAGGAGCTTCCATCGACTCCTTTCTCTTGCGAAGGAGAGGGAGTGAGAGACCTCTTAATTAGGGAATCCCTATCGCTTCGGAAGGAGGTGTCTGCGAGAGGGGAGGTGGCGAAGGGAGGGAGGGGAGAGTGTTGCTGCCGGAGGATTCTCGCGGGGGAGGGGGGGAGCGGGAGAAGGGCTGAGAAGAAAATCAAAGGGAAGCAAGCGGGAGCGGTGGCGCTTCGAGAAAAAAAATCGGTGCACGAGGCGAGCGTTGCAACGGCTTTCAATAACACTCCAACGCCTCCGGGAAATTCTAACACGAAGGGTTCGACTAACCGTCACGCTCCTACGGTCCGCCTGGCCTTTGAGTAAAGGAAACGAGCCTATAGTGGAGGCTCTTGAGGTCTGCCTGTGGGAAAGGATGGAAAATAAAGCTCAATTGAAATGAGGACAAGGGAAGTGTTGTACAGATTTTGGGATGGGAGGAAGTTGTCGGGAGAAATTCGAAAAAAGTCAGCAGTCGATGATACATCTACCTTCCAACAGCTACGTTATATGGTGTCTGTGGGAATGGGTGGTAGGAATCCATTCCATAATGCTATATGAATGTGCTGAGTTCTTTTTTGAGGTTTTTCGACTATCAATGTTTCTGTACTTAACCTTGGCTTCGTCGTGATCGAGAATTGTGGGGGAAGAAAGAGTATTTAAATCTGTCAGTTCCGGAGTTTATTTCTTTTATTATTTCATCCGGGTGGTATGATATTCCAATATACCAATATTGTGAAGGAATCTAATCGTTGCCTCGGTCAACTCAGGTGCGACCCTTGTTTCTAAAAGGTACTGAGAGGTCGCAGGATGTTGAACGCTGTGAAAAACGAGAGGATGTTTGGAGAGCGGATAGGAGGGAGGAAGAGCTGTTTTGCACGGAATGACGGAGAGGGGAATTTATGAGGAGCTGAGGAAAGCAGAAAGTGTACGACAGGATACCATTACCTTTACAGCCCTTCGCAACCCTCGCATGGCCCTTCTAGCAAACTTTACCACGCTGACCTGCTTTCCATATGGGTACTTAACACTTACCGAAACCCGCTAATCATGTTGACCACCAGTTTTTTTTCCAGCTGCCGGTGAGACATTGAGTTCAAAAACGCAAATCCATATGGAGAAAAAAATTATTCCATTTTGCAAACCACCCAAGGGCTGTACCATGTCTGATATTCTCTGATATAGACGTTCAGTAATGACTAAGTTCATCTGTGTGTTCATGCTCTGAAGCCCCTTTAACCAGTCATTCTGCATCTACTTCATCTACGTCTTAACCTACAAGCCACCGCGAGGGCGTGCGGGAGGGGGCGTTTGGTCTTCTAATATTAATGATATTGAGCTGTACTGGCAATCCAATTATTTCCAAATTCTGGAAGTTCGAACTGCCTACTTGAGGTTCTGGTGTGGGGAAAAAGTCCTTGTGCTCTTCAGAAGTACTTCGTAGGGACAACTTGCACATGAAATGGGATCCCCCCAAAACCAACATCGACGAAATTAATTCTGCCCGTAATAATCTTTTTAACGCATAGCATAATTTTCTAAACGAACATTTACTCCTTGAGCAAATACTTTATTCAACCCTTAAGGATACACAGGAAATAATGGCCTTCCATTCTATTCCCAATGAGCGCCTTTGATCTTTGGCCGAGTGAGCATCATTGAATCCATGCTGAAACCGATCACGAGTGCGTGAGGAAGTCACGGAGGTCCAATTTCAATTTCACCTTTCACAGATATCAATCGCGAAGGAGACACATTATTAATCGATGCGATATGAGATAATGCTCAATGCTCAAGGCTCACCAGCAAATCTCAACAGCACGTACTCCAAGGTAATGCATCGTGAAAGGTTATCGCATGCATAAACAACCTTCCAAAGCAAGGAGAAATTACATTTGAGATTATTTACCCGGAAAGAAAACGTATTGTGTAATCGAAGCTGAAAAAAATAAGAATTCGTAACTTCACCTTAGGGTGAATGTTAGGAATTTTATGAAACTACGGAACGGGAGCTCCTTTAAGTGGACACGTATTGAAATATTTCTCTATGTAAATACAAAAAAAAGTTCCTATGTGCATTGGCATTTTAAGTCCATTGATGGAAGAAATTCAATACCTAAACAAGCTCTTACGTACCTACAGGTTTTGGGATTAGCCGAGTTTACAAGCGGATACTTTAAATGTCGTGAGCAATGTGTAAATGAAAGAGTTTAGACACGGTGAATATAAATGCCATGGAAATCTAACTGAGAAATTATTCCTCCGCATCCACCATCGCCTCCTTTTCCAAGTGATTTTTTATTTCATTGACTATCAGAAGAATATTTTATTTTTTAAGGGGAAAAAATCTGTTTTCAATTTCCATATTCTTCCCATAAAAACGGCAGGTAAACCAGCCAAGCAAGCCTCTTTCCGCGTAATGATTAGTGAGCGGTCTCGGGTAGATCATGAAAAAAGGGCGACCCTCGAAAATTCTCCGTGAATTCGTGATAACGAGGGACACTTCAAGCGAGATGAATCTGGTTTCTGGGGGGCGAGGGGGGGTACTCCGCCGGCCTGATCAAAAGGGGGGGGGGGCGTCCCGTAAAACCGCTATCCGCACATCCAGGGGAGCAGCTGGTAAAACGAGTTGGTAAAAGAAGCAAGAAGAGGCCGCGCCGGCACCCGAGGGGGGGTGGGGTTATTTTCTCGGTCTTAAGAGGACGGCGCGGCGGCGGAAGACGCGGAGATGAGGAAGAGCGTCGTTCCCACGCCCCGGTGACCGCAGCAGCGACGCACGCTTCGTGACCCCTACTCCTCGAGTCCATTATGGGATGGTTTGGTCGATTACTGATTCCGCGGCAATTTTTACCGAAATTTGTCCATTAACTTGTATGTCCCTAAAGATTTCGATCTGAATAAAAAAGAAAAAAATTGTATCATCTCCAGGATAACTTATATTTAGCAATTCAAGTTTTCTTTTTAACTCAGCCAACGTGAGCGTAAAACATTTCAGTTTTTATTCCACTCTTTGCGTCTGCATTCTTATCAACAGAGGATGTGGATATATTCATATCATAAGAATCATACCACAGCAATAAAACGGAACGTTGGTTTTATAGGTGAGAGTAGGGCTCACTTCGAACTACCACCTCAATTTTCGTGTTAATTCGCCAGTAGCGAATTTGTATCGTATTATCACATTTCGCACGGATCCAACTCGGAGCAATTTTGAGGGGCTCATGAGCTCTAAATATACATGTATTTCCAGGCACGCATCTCATATGATATAAACTCTCGCTTATGGAAGGTAATGGGCTAAAATTATGTTCTCACATATCTTCTGAGGCGAAGTGAAAAAAATCAGTAAAGTCAACAACACTCGGTGACCCACGATTACCGGTCCAACCGCCACACCGACTGCACAGCTTACCCGATGACCCCCCACCCCTTGACCTCAACCCCCATAACCTCCTCCTCCTTGACCTCCACGAGGGCGAGGAAAGGTCTTACCCACGGCCATGTAGTCACCTTTACAGTCAGCGCACAGCAATTTCGTCGTTACCATCTCTTTTTTCCAGTGAGGAGGAAAATATGGTTCCAGACGTTGCCGTGACCAAATTTCCCGAACACCACGCGGTTAAAGCCTGGGGCAACGGGAGATTTCCGTTTTTTTTCGGCGTATGTTTGAGAGTGGTCGACGCCCTCATTCAAAGTGAAGTCCAGGTACAAATTCAAGGAACACAGGATCTTAATTAAGCTTGAACTTGATTTGGCAGAGGTTCCCGAAGCAGCCAAAATCTGCCACTGCAATGGCTAAAACACTTGAAGAAATAACTGATTTATCAAGGGACAATAGGCAATTGATGTTTTTGAAATTTTTACTGTTTCGTCTTATGCAATGGATTTTCCTCTTGATGCCATCACGTCTAGGGTAAAATGTGTCCATACTAAAGCACGTTTTTGTTTAGAATAGCAAATCTTCCATCGGAGACAATAATTTAAGAAAAAATTAAATTAAGATATTTTTGTAATAGATACGTGAGATGCTAAATTTATTCCTAGCGGGAAGGGTTTTTGACTTATTTTCTATTGTAAAATTTAGTTATTGGTGTACGATAAGCCACCCTAGCAGTATTTTGGTCACAAATTTCCTCATTCTTAAAATAACAACTCTACTATAAACAGCTATAAACTACATAAGATAGCAGTACGTAGGATAGCAGAAAATAAAATTTCCCGAGGTGTGAGTAATTCGAACCACAGAGATTTTTAAAAAATCACTTACGGAATTAAATACTAAAAAAAACTACCCAAGACAAGATGCCATGAGTTTAGGAGCACATCAAAATTTGATTAATGCTTCCGGCACACTGAAAAAGAATTATACATATTCATGAACAAAATGCAGACCACGTAAAAATCCGCAGAGCGGAAAATTGATTTATTATAACAATACAAAACGACAACATTCCTGATTAAATATTTTGGCACACTTTCCAATACGCGAGATGTTTTTCGTGTCGCACATATAACTTTCCACCTATTTTAAGTACAGACCTCCATTCGCAACTCTCAGTTGACTTAATCTTCACCCTTCCGAGAATTATTTCACGCCCCTCTCCTCCGAACCATTTCATCTGGCCAGCTTCCATTTTTGGGAAGGTGAATTCTTAAAGGCCTCCAGAAAGGAATTTCGTTGGGCAGAAACATATTTTCCCACGATTAATTCGTCAATAAAGCAGAGCGCAAGGGCATAATCTCGACCGAGCGTACACGACCTTTCATCGCATTTCCTAACGAGGACTCTTTTTTTTCGTCATTGTAATTTCTGGTTCTCATGCTTTCATGCGTCCTTATCACGCTTACTCCCCATTCCCACTGCGCTCGTGAGCGTACTGCTGGTGTTATGGCGTTTCTACCGAGATTCCACCGTTAAGAATCCATGATGATCGCTGTCACGACTCCGATAAAACTATAGGTAGGCTAAAGAATTGGAAGGATCCAGGTTTCACCCTTGGTTCGTGAAATTGCACTACGGATAAAAGACAATTCATTTGTGCAGGTATGCGTTGCACAACATTCGAAAGCATACTTCCACGACTGTGTGACAAACTGCCATTCGCAGAAACGCACCACCAAAGGTATTTGTTGGCATTGCCTTGGAGTGGAAAGAATCTGCGATTAAAAAAGAGATAGTGGAACGGTCTGAAAGTTAACGGGCCAGCATCGACACTGGTATTAGAAGTATCTGCCTATCTATCTATCAAAATGGCACCCTGCAAGCCACCACTAGGGGGTGTGGAAGGGGATGATTCCGCGTCATGCATGCAAATTCAATTATGCGTTTCCAAATTATGCAATTCCAAATTATGCGTTGCACGAATGTTAGTAACAAACGGAGAGGCTATAAAATTCAAACCTTGGAAGTAAATTCCACCAACAGCTGTACTACAATCTCTAAGATTAAAATACTGCTATACGCATGCGTCACGAGCTTCTAGTGGGGCTTGCAATTAAATAAGATAAAATGAAGGATACTTAGATTAAGGGTACTTAGCGTAAAATATATTATCATGAGGGGCGTCTTAGATAATTATTTTGTTTCCTCAGCGTTCGCGGGAAAAATGACTCTCTATATCAGGCCGTTTTATTAATTCTCTCTAATCTTTTTTTGCGACTTTTCCTACCTAAATACGACTGGGTTAGTAATAAATGTTAACATCAGAAAACACACCTGCTTCTAATTTTTGTAAAAGATTTATCATATAATTTAGCCTTGGGTCGACGAGTAATTCCTGACCTAATTCTTCTAATAATCAAGTAACGCTTCTAAGTTTATCATGATATCCTTTTATAAATCTAGTTTCTCTTTTCTGAATTCGATCTAATTCGGCAATTAAACCACCTACTTCTGAAAGATCGCATATACTACCAAACTATTTTAAATGAGGCCTAAATAGAGAAAGAGATGATCACTCTTTTACCCTCCAGTCAAATTTCTTCGGAGCCATTTTAATAAATAGCGAGTTCATCAATACATGTCCATTTTCATGCATCAAGTAATTCTAATGGAGTATAAAATATGAATAGTTATACTACTTCCTAAACAACTAACTCTATCATAAGCTGATCAGAGAGATTCGTGCTTGGTGAGAGTCAATTTACTCGTACTACTTAAGGTTGAGTTGTAGGGACATGTGAAGTTGCAATACAAAGCCCCAAAGGTGAGATCTACAGCTATCCCTCCCAGGAACATTTTGCTGAGGGATCAACAGCGAATGGGTCCATCTTATGTCATTACCACTATTTTTTGTGTCACTTTCATGCACAAAATGTCTACCAGAGAGATAGAAACTTGAATAACGTCATCCGCCAGTGTAAAATGCTCTCTAAGGAGATGAAATAACGGCAGTAAAAAAATCTAAAAAAGATATGACCGCTCTCTAAAAAAAATACAAACAATTGTATTAGTTAGCCCAAAAGCTGCATTTGGAACCAAGCGTGGGCAGTGGCAAACAAAAAGACCTCGCCCCAACATGAAAATGTAGCAAGAGCATGTGACGATAAATACTTGGAAAGGGAAATAAAGAAAAATACACCCAAATCCCGTTTCCACCGGACATGAATAAAGAACTGCTGTATCATACCTCTCGCCCCTTGCCTGACTCGTTCGCTCCGTCAGGTTCCATCCTTCAAAGTGACCTCTATCCACACGCATACCCACACACACACATACACACACACATGCACACAATCGGGTGGAAAAAAAACGAAAGCTCTTGGCTCTCTCCTTGACTAGGCAACCGAGGGTGAAAACCAAGAAACAAAAATGTATTTTTTTTTGAAATCCTCCTCCACCGCGGACGACTTGGGTTTTGATCCTCCAGTACCGCGTTGGTTGTTGCGAGGGTGCGTGCGCGCTGGGGGGAAGGGTCGCCACTGGAAGGAAGGGAGGAAAAGGGAAGAGCGAGAAAGAGTGTTTAGGGACCGAAGGGACTTTTTTGTGAGGATGATTTTTTTCCCCCTGCCCCAACATCTCGTGAGATTGGGGTTGTGGGAGGGCATCACGTTCTTCCTCCCACCGCGGCCATCCAGTCATTAGCGTCCCATTTTCGGTACAGTTGCTTCTCCCGGTTGAGCTTTAGAAGCACTTGATGAACCCCCAAGACAGCGCGTCATTAGAGCGAAACCTAGTGCATTTGAGCGTCTCCTGACTGAGAACTCAATTCATTGTTTGAGCAGAAGAACTGACCACGACGCGCTGCACGGGTTGGTTGCTTCAGCATTCCATTGTTTTTAATCCTCGAAATATAAATTGACCTTCAATGAAATTCAAATGTGTTAAATATTAAAATAAATGAGAACAATATATTTCAAGAGTGCTCCAAGGGCTGTTAAATACTCGTATTAACTTTCAAGGGGATTAATAACTTCATCGAATATGAAGTAAATCTTAAGCGCGATCAATATTGATAATAGAATTACTGTTGTTTGCTTCCAATTTTGTACAGTCTGTAGGTCTTATACCTAAATGCCGTTGTTTTAATCTTTACAGTTCAGCCTCGTACTGGTTTCCCACAGGAAGAATCATTAACATGGACCTCAAGTCAAAATACAATACTACAGGGCACACTTTTTTAAACGATTTCAGATAACATTTACGCATTAATCCTCGACAAATACATTTAGCGCTCAAACCCGGGACCATTTTAAATACCAGAGCAACTTGCTCGAGAAAAAAAATATTTTATATGACATCCACAATGGGCCTTTTGGACTCGGACTAATGTAAAACTATTCGATTTTTCCAAAGACATCTCGTCTTTTAGGGCCGGCAGTATAGCGTTTACCGAGAAGAAAACAGTCACCAAGGATCCCACTGCATCCCAGAAGTCCTCCCAGATCCTTGCTGGCCACAGTAACCTCTCCCCCCCTCCACCAACTTATATTAGAAAGCCTGACGCTGGGGGCCGTAGCGGTCCCGGCCCCTCCAAAAAAAACAAAATTACTCATGATATAAAACTTCCACCACGAGCACCCCGTTACACCCTCCGCCTCCCCATTCCTCCAGCGAGACACCGGGCAACATCCTCTGGAGAGGAACCCGGGAGTGCATGACATATACCCTCCAACGAGTGCCGCAACGCCCGGAAAACATTCTCTCTCTCCATCTCGCAGCTTCCCTCTCCACCCCCCTCTCCCACTCCACCGCAGTTCCACCCCGCTCATGTTACCACGAAGGGAGGAAAGGGGGGGGGTTTGATCGGGGGGGGGAGGGATGGAAAAAGAATAACGTGGCCCCGGCAGTCCATCTCCCTCTCACGGGCTTTTCATCCCGAGCGGACGGAAGGGAGGAATTTGACTCACGGGAATGCGAGGAGGGGGATGAGGTGGGAATAGAGGAGGGAGGGAACCGGGATGGGAGAAGGGGGATGGAAAAAATGAAAGAGGGGAAGAAATGAGGGTGAAAAGATTCCTCCTTATCTCTTGCTGCATGAGCGAGACGGTTTGATGAATTGGGAAAGCGTGGGGGTTGCCTTTACGCCTCCCCCCTTCCGCCATGGAAATCTCCTGCAAGGCATCTGATGGTGCATACGCGTGGTCTCTTATGAGTGATTAATGAGAATTCGTGTCACTGATATAATTGCCACCATGAAATGAAATTCATCATGCTGCTATGATACCTACATGTGGGCCATTGCGATGGTTACCGACAGCGACATGTATGAGGTATAGATAGTACATTTGGCCTCTGTATTTAAATTTTGTGTTTTATTTGCCGCCAAATTCAGTGTTAGTTTCCTTTCTACTTCCTACAACTCTCCTAAACGCAGGGGGGATGTGTTCCCTGGGTTCCACCTGATTCAAGGGTTAGCGATAGTTCCCTCAGTGCTTTCCTTTTCGGCCTCCAGACGTAATTTAATGCCTCAATTGATAACTCTCACACCTATACCTTGCTGGCAGTGGTAAACGGTACTCGAACGCTACAAATTCTTAACTTATCACGCACGGTAACTAAGAATACCTACATTGTCAATACGCACTACAGAGAATAAATTACGGAGCATTGGATGTAAATTTATTAATAATGCATATGAACTTTTATCACTCAAGGCGTACTTATGTTTCAGGTTAATAAAAGATCAATGAATTCTAGGGAATAATTCCATTTCACATGGGGCCTTCTCTCTAAATAACTTTAATTGAGATAAAGATTCAAAATGTTAATTGGGACAGACACCTCATTCATTGATGTAAATATAATATTGAGCATTTTTTTGTTTGTTCTCCAGACGTATTCTGTTGATCTCTGACTTCCTTGGATTTTCGTTGCTTACGATAGTCTTATGATTACAGAAAGAATTATCCACGTGCTTACACATTCAATAAAGACTTCAATCACAAGCGACTGCCTGTCCGCAGAAGTTACAAGTATTGGGAGTATTGTACAACTGACAGCAAAATGAAGGCTGGGGGGGCTACCGAGTGTGAACGAGCCAAGAGCTGAGAGTGAGACCTCTGGTGACGTCGAACACCGGAGTAGGACAACGATCGGCCTATTGCTCCCTATGGGCAATTCCGAAAGGCCATAATTTCTACTGCTACGCAAAAGAAGTCGGATTGCAATTTAATTTGGCACTAATAAATATTGGGCTAAATTGAATATAAATTAACATTGACAAAACGTCGTCTCGATGTTGCGTAAATATTACTTACGGGGGCCGAAAAGAATTTCGGAAAATGAATGTAAAGAGGTGCTGCTGCAACTGCAAGTACTAACTATGAGCTTTCGAAAAAGAATAGGCGATTCTTTAGGGAAACTTAGGCGACTTAGTTGAGCCAGAAATCGGAGTAAAACCATGAATGTTGGATGGGAACGAGGAGAGCGGATCGCGGGACGGGTTGGTTGGACTAGTTGTGTCGCTTGGACAGGTCTCGTCTTCCGATGGCCGGTCGTTTTAAGAGTGCACGGGAGGGATTCGTCGGGAGAGAGAGAAGAGATAAGGAAAAGAAAAGAAATCCGATTTTAAAAGGAGCCGAAAAAACGCATGGGACTCACATTCAATCGGGTTGAGGGGGGGNGGGGGGGGGGGGGGAGGGAGGAGAGGGAGTACTTTGAGGGAATAGGAATAGCTACCATAGCACGTAGTAGGAGAGGACGCAAGAGTTCTATCTCCCTGACCCCCCTCCACCTCGCCCATCAAAAGTCCCCTGCTTACACCCTTCCGAGCCCATCCAAACCCACCTCACCACCGCCTAAAACTGTTGGCCGCCCCAAAAAGTACTCCCCGACCTATCTTCCCCACGTCCTTATTTAAGAATTCTCCCGAGAGAAAAAAGAAAAATATCGAGTGGTTATTTGTGTTCCGGGGAACTCGGACCCCGCTTTGTCACTCGGCGAAGGACTGGGATAAGGCCTCTTGGAATTTTATTCATTAATTCCCTTACCACCCCTTTTCCCCCGTCCGTTTCAATCTTTTCCAAATCCCTAAGATTACAATGGATCCGTGTGCCTTCCATTTCACTCCGGTACGAGCCCCGGGAGCTCATTCCCGGTCCGATCCTCCGCGTGAATTGATGCGTATTACCCTGAACCCACGCATTTTGTGATCATTTTTCTTTGCTCGATGATCAAATTATATTTGGAAAAAACTTTTAGCGCGAAGGAAGTTCAAAAAAGAACAATCGAAACTGCTGAAATTAAATTTTTAAGACGAGGTGCTGTTTAAAAAAAAGAGATAGCATGGAAAATAATTGAAGAAATCCGTAAAAAACCGAAATTTTGGATTGGAAATCACATAAATGAATATATGAGTCTCCATTCAAGTGTATTAAGTTTAAAGAAAGTAGTATTTCAGTAGTATTTCATGAAAACTTATCAATGATTCAACTGCGGGATGTTGTATGAATTACACACGAAGTCATTTGACATAAATACAAATTTTCAATGGCAATGCGTAGATAGCAGCTCAGTATTCACCATCATTAGGCTCACTTAGAGAACAGCCCTTCTGCTGTTGACCCTCTTATTTCTGTTTTTCTTGAAAAGGTTTATGGATTTTTTTCCCAAGCTCAATTAAAAAAATGTAAACAGCTTAATTTTTTCCCTCTTGATTAACGTCTAGGTAATAAGTAAAGACCTGATATTTTATAGAAAGATAAGAGGTAAGAGTTTATGATGGTCGCCCAACAGGTCTCGGTAAGAAGGAAGGCTCCAGCTTCTGCGACCATGGAGGTAAACAAAATGAGAAAGCATGATACGAAGTTTTTCTACAAGACAAC
This sequence comes from Calopteryx splendens, assembly GCA_002093875.1. NCBI lineage: Eukaryota > Metazoa > Arthropoda > Insecta > Odonata > Calopterygidae > Calopteryx > Calopteryx splendens. The sequence goes on from LYUA01000159.1 coordinate 491,642, forward strand.
GCACTCGGATCCTCTTTTGTCTTTGATCCACCACCAATTATTAAATGTCCATCTACTCGCAAATGAAAAGACTTTCGAATGAATTAGAGCAAAGAGTCGTAAGAACATCAAAATATGGTGGAAGAATCAGGAAAATTTAAGATAATGTGCGTAGTAAATAGATTCCGATTTTCATGTGCAACAGTTCTGTTCTGATCAGTAATGAATACTTATTACTAAAACAATTCTGGGTATAAATTAATATCAAACTAAAATATAGATTCAAACCATTTACAGGATAGCGTGTCTTTTAAAAACTGTAAACCACTTTATTTTGCCGAAAATAAATAGCAAGGTGGTGCTTTTTTGTGAAGGATTATGTTATATCCCATCTTTCATGATTTCAAGTTATTTATTCTGCCTGGAGATTTTCCAACTAGGTCTTGCATATTGAAATTGAACCATATTTTTCCTCTCTCTATGCTTCTTCTTACGCACTGATGGACCACCTTTCTCAATGTCTTAGTCACGCTTGCTGTGGAACATAGAGAATATCCAAATCCGTGCACGGCTATTCATTTTTGTTCCTACAAGTGTTGTAGCTCCCTCGACAATCCAAGAAGAATCCGACTCTTAATCAATGCTCCCTTGGCAATGAATCTCGAGAAAGGGATTCCGCTAAAAAACACCTGGAGGGCAAGGGAAGGCAAGGAATCACATCCTGAACTCTCGCGGAAGAATGCGTCACCCTCCCCGATACCCAACTGGCGGCGCGCGGAATGTGTTTCGGCCGTGTCGATTCCTTCGGCACACGAAAGAGCGGTTGGTTCTTGAAAAGGGTTCACCAGAAGGGGAAGCAGAGTCCACGGCGCAGGGGTAAACAATGAGCCCGACCTCGCCACCAGGGCCAGTGGGAGCTTCCCACCCTCTCGAGGAGGGCTGGGAAAACTCCAGACGCCGAACCCGGGGATCGAAAAAAAAAATTGGAGCGTGGAAATCCGACCAGAGCTTATGAATTCCCACGCGACTCCTTCGCACCCATCCAACCTCCTCCCCCCCTCCCCCCCCCC
>LYUA01000159.1:495974-506212 GCA_002093875.1 Calopteryx splendens
ATATATATATATATATATATATATATATATATATATATATATATCACATTCCAAAGTCAATGGTGTCAATTGGTGAGAGACGACAGGGAGGATGAGGGGGGTTTCTTTGAATGTTGAAGTTGTCCACCCCTCAACCTTAACGTATTCTCCAATGGTCTTCAACGCATGATGTCGCACATAATATCGCAACGCGTTGTATCACACAACGAAGTTTCATGAATACCACACGTCGCAATCCAAAAAAATGGAATTCACCAGAATGGGAAGAAAGGCTGCCCGTTTCATGAAGAATGGATGTGAACGAACAGAGAGCGTCACATTGACATCGGATAGCCCGGGTTGGGAGCCACTGGATGCACACGTATTGCATACACGTCTTAAGATATTAGGTAAACATAACATAAGTGGAGATTAACGCTGGCACATAGGGAATAATCTTAGCTTCGTATTAAATTGGTGGGCAAGACCACAGCTAGAAGATGAGGGAATCGGACTGCCGAATCCACTGCTGCAAGGAATCCTTTTTCCCTCGCACAATCTGTGACCACAACGACATAAAACGTCGACAACTCACGATAATTCAAATTACTCGAAAATAAAATGACTCCAAAGGTCAACTAACAATCACCAATTACTCTAATGGTTCGTGGCCTATCACCCCCTTCCATACACTCTTGTGGCCTCTTTCAGGATAGGATGTAAGACGCAGGCGGACCTTTTCCCTTCCACGAGGCGAATTTGTCCTTCCACGGCGACGGACAAATTTAAGCCTCCTCGCCCGAGCGATTTGATTCATGAAGGGAATTACCAAAAAAATAATCGGTCATATACTATCACCCCGATCGCACATGAGACATACTCGAGAGACTCGCCGTACAGACGACCGATGAGGGAGGCATGGGAACTTGAGTCACCCAGGTCGTGAACTTCATTGAAAATTGACGTTTGCCGCTCAGGTACTCGAACCACGCAGTGGACGAATAAAATAACGCAGGAAAAATTAACCAACTCCGTTTTTAAATCGTTTGAGGTATTTTCTCCATCAAATGTGTTTCAAAAAATGTTTTCTATCTGAAACAACTGACATAATGTCAGCAACCATTTTGCAAAACGACCCACTAATATCGGTTGCATGCCTGGAGTATGGAATAAAATCACCAGTTTTTTAAGGCTTGTTTATCTTCTTTTAAGGTTATCCTGTAATGCTTTAAAAAAAATCCCAGTCACGATAAAGCACTTTGGTCGTCAAGCGATTTCCTGTTATTAATATTCACAACCCGCCTGCAATGAAATTCAAATTCTTCATACAGCCGGTGGACGAATATATTTCCGTATCGTAGGAGGTTAATTTCTGTCTGCTTATCCTCAAAGTGATGCGAAAACAATCTCTTTTTTTTGGTTCGATATTTTTTTCCGTTAAATTCTTTCCCAACCAATAACCAAGCCATCGGCTCTTTGTGGACGTAGACCGTCGGCAGCACGCCTGAAATACTTCCAACGTAATCTCCATTCGTAACTTAGAAGTCACGTGATGCGATCAAGGCATGCCAAGTTTTTTTTTCATTTGAATAATGCAATCGAATACAGAAAAATTCCCGTTTGTGCAAAGTCACGTGGTGCAAGCAGGAATCCCTGTGGATCTAACGTTAACGCCTTCTACTTCTCTTTCCACACTCTTTTTTCGTCTTAATCATTTGTACCACCCCGAGTGACTGGTGTCGTAAGGGCGAAGTTTTTCCCGCACACTCAGATACATAAGTGCATGTATTCACGTGTGTGCAGGGACAGAATGAAAGGGGCGAGAGAGAGAGAGAGCTAGATGGGAGTGACAGAAAGAGGGAGACGATAAAAGGACATTCCTCGGCGCGTGGGGTCTTCAAAAATCTATTGGATAACCAACCGACCCTGCCTCCCCACTTTCCCTCGCCCGCCTTCCAACGACTGCAGGAGTCGCACGAAAAAGGGTCGCAACTAAGTCCGAAAGGGAATTAGGAGTAGGAAGAAAGCCTTAGGGGGAGGGGGTGGAGGTAAGGCGCGGTGGGGATGGAATTCGAGGTGAGAAGTGGGGGAGAAAGAGAGACACGAGGAGGCACGAGAGGCTGACGCTTGGCCCCGATTCGAAGCGCAGGGGATTCCCTCGCTCCACATTATGCAAGCGAAGCCAGAGACGGGTGGAAGTGGGGGGGAGGAGTGGAAGGCCACCAGAAAGAGAAAACGTGCAGGGGGTGGGGAGGGAGAGGAGAAAGAAGGAACAAATAGAGGAGAGAAAATAGATAGACGACCACAGAAGGGGAGTTTGGCTTCGTCGCCACTGGTAAGATGAACGAAGGTGCTAGGTATACGCCGCTGTCCCAGAGAAACTTAGAACTTTTGGTGCTCTTAAGAGTTGTGATCATTCCACACCGTCGATTGAAAGGCACACCGCACAACGTGAGCCTGAAGTGACCGGAAGTAAGAGAAAAACCAAATACGTAATTAATATTAATCGCTTACCTACCACGCTGTAAATAAAACGTGTGCAACGCGGCTTAAGATACAAATTAAAGTTAAGCAATATCATTATATACTGTCAAATACTTAATGTTACGAAGAACTCATTTAAGTTCGAGCCAGAATAGGAAACACAGATTCGAAATCAAAACAACATTGAGTTAAACAAAACGAACTCTTGTAAAAATATAATTAAGTAAAGAAGGCATAAAAAAATTTCTTAATTTCAAATGTCCAAACGTCCACCACCTTCACAATTTCTAATGAACGCCTTAAAACAGGTAGGAGAACCCCCTCTGAGCTTCTACGAACGGTGGAATGGGACATCAAAATATATAGGTATATACACCGGTTATAAAACCCGGCTCTCCTTTTCTCTACCGCAAAGAATCTCAATGGGGACGGTGAAAAGGGAGTGTAAATAAATTTTCATTACGAGCATTTGTGGCTGCGACAGAAACATATGCATTTCATTTTAGTGTACATCGTCATCATTACTGTGAGTGCAAAGACTGGAGGGATACCGTTGAAGCTCAAAAAAGCTCGCAGTGGAACACCACTGTCCGCATTACAGAAAAGGCACGACGGGAGGCAGTAAGCAAAAAGAAGCACGAATAACAGAACACTTCTGTATTGATAGAATCTCATTAGGCACAACTTCCATAAGCTTAAAAACATGTGGCATAAATCTGGCCAACTTATTGCACCCCAATTACTATTTTTCACCCAAAGAGTTGAACGCAGAATGGTTAAATATTTTAATTCGTGGGCACTTAGTTTAGCGGATTTGGCCGTAATCTCCTTTCGCGGCTGGAATCAAAAGAAAACAAAGAAAAAGAATGAAACTCAAACCGTTAAGTAGGTTAAATTATGACTTTTGACTTTCACACGGCGAGAGCGGTATTCCTAGCCGGAGAATTTCGAAAACTTAGACAAGAGCCGAAGTGACTAAAGAGGTTCTTTCCATTCGCCTCCTCTAAATTGCACGGTAACACTTTATGGCACATTTGAGTGACACTCATAAATTTTTAATACCGATATAAATATTCGATTACTGAATGGCTGTTAAAACTTTCAACATTCTATCCAGATGCTCTTTCAACATTCAATCCAGATGCTCTGTCACACGTTTTGGATCCAATGGCGAGAGGGATAAAATAAGGGCTTGAATTCTCTTGATTTCAACTGAATTCACCTGCACACAATTTTTGGCTACACTTTTTTAACAACCTCCTCAAGTACTAAATCTTTATAGAAATCAGATAACACCAGGCTCTAATCCTCCAATCAATTTTATTATCATTTACCGAATATGAATGAACTTTTAAATATAGCAGTTGACTTCGCCGCACGAATATGTTTTCGCGGATTTTATTTTGTCCGACTACCTGACATTTTTCGCCTTGATTAAATCCAAAACTGACCATTGAAAAGCTCACTGGACACTGCGTAAATCTATTAATAAAGAGGAATTGTAGAGAAACTGCGGGAAATACCGCAGCGCTAACATAGTCACCCAATGGTGTGTACACAGAATTCGAGAAATTCACCCGTAAATTCAATGATCCTGTTTCGGATCCAGGTTGGGCGAATGCTTTTTTCACATTGAAATATCTCTGCTTTTTGAAGGGTAAGTGGTCAGTAAATTATCCTGCATTGAAAAGAGCATGACAACGGAATTACGAGTAGTTACTCCAAACCCTTCAGTGAGAATTTAAATGAGCCAACAGCATAACTGCTTGAAATAATAACAACCGCTTAGGTAATTGTGCTAAAAATATTTAAGAAATTATTCGGCAACACAAAACGCTGACCACCGAATGCTCTCTCGGTATGCTCATTCTTATCTATTTCCCTCTCATAAATGAGATCCTTAACTAATCCTTGCTGCATATCCTCGTCCTTGGTCACCGAGACAGAAGCACTTCGGCGAAAAAAGGTTTCAGCCATGTAATAGGTACGGCTCTTTTCATGGGTTTTCCAAAACCCAACGTTTTTGCTTTTTGGCGTATGGTCAGAATGACGTGGGATTTCACTAATGGCTCCACTCGACCGCCGTTGGAAAATAATGCCACCGACCGTCGTCCTCCTTCTACCGTTGTTAAACAGATAGTTTCATAAAACCCACAAAAAATAAGTAGGGCCCACATATCTTCCGGAAACCGAGGGTCCAAAATGGTGGATGGAACCGCAAGTCGACGTCTTTAGATTGCTCACGTGCAATGTTTTTGCCCCCACCCCCCTACCCCACCTCGGAAGATTAGAGTTAATAAGTCGTTACCTACCAAGCGATGGACCCATTTTCGGTGGAAAACGCGCCCCAGGTTGGACCGTTAGAGTCATTGGAATCTTCCCTTTTAGCGATCAGCCACCTTCTTTAGCACCATTCTGCACATAATTGTGGACACTTCATTACTAAATGTTAAATGAATACCATTTATTACAACAATTTTTGGCCGTATGATTAGTTCTAAATCAACGTCTCATCGAGGAAAAAATGGTTCTTTAAACCCTAATCAAATTCCGTTTGAGCGTTATCCTGAAGTGTAGACCACCCGTACAGATTTAAATTTGTTCTGTCGTCATTACAGACAGGCCGTGAAATTCGGAATGAGCACACAATAACTTCCTATAGAATTACTTGGTTTCTCAATGCAATTGAAAACACAAAAAAACAGCGCGTGTTGCCACAAAAAAGAGATAGCTTACTTTGTTTTCACTCCACTTGTGCAACCGATTAAGAACAAATGTTTAAGTAGGTAACTCAGAAAACAAAGAATAACAAAATTAATGTTTCTCAAAGCTGGGAAGCAGGATTCAATGTGGTGCTTATGTTTTTGTTTCGTACAAGTCAGTGCACCAGGAGGAAATGAAAGTGCCGAAAAAATAAAATTTTGAATTTTGCCCTCACACTCCTCATCGAGAATTATTATTTACTGATTTTTCCAATAAACTTTTACCAATGAAATTCTCAATTAGTCACCATTTATATCTTCGTATTAAACCAACGAAGCGTTACGTGGAAGGTTATACTAGAACACAGTCAATTGATATTGGGCCTAATTGTAGAGGAATTATGAAGTGCTTGCTAAAATCATGACAGATAATAAATCTTTGGGCTATTAAACCTTGGATTTTTTTATGATAACTAACATGAATCTATCAATAAATTACAGGAATAAAGAATCTAGCATTGCAGGAGTAAATATATAATGGCAGAATGAACATAAATTCTCTTACTTTAACCGGGTTGCCTAATTTGCCGATAGTGCGTGTGGTCTTAGTGATACCACAGGAAGTAAATTCGAGGAATCAGATTTAATATATACCTTAAAAAATAGACGGTATAACGTTGAGTGAAAAATAGTCTAACCGAAGAATAACCACGGCTGCAAGCGGCCCTTAGCGAGACATTATGCGTGAATTTGGAGCAAACTAAGTCTCGCTGAACAGTTTCTGCTGACAGAGCTCGCCATCAGAAACGCTTTTGTGTAAACTCAAATTCGCCCGCTGAATTGTCGATTCATCAAGACTCGGCGGGATTTTGCACAAAATAGATATCTTGAGAGTGGAGGGTTGGAAAAGGGAAGAGGGAGATTTGGAATAAAATCCCTCACGTTCCGGAAGAGAAATTTCATTACATTGCACCAGCACTTATCGGTGATTCCAATAATAACTTCCGGGTGCTCTCTGAATTGCACCTCACGGCGAGTTATGAACTGCGCGCACCCTCCGAGGGCACCGTGGAAGCGGGACGGATCCACTGCATCGAGGCGAGAGGGAGATTACGGGGTTTCGAAGGTGGATCAGGGGGGTGGTGTTAGTTGGGGCGTAGGAGGGAGGGATAGGCGAGTCGAGGGCGGAAGGGGGAGTCGAGGTGGACTGGGGATGGGGTTAGTTTGAGGGGGACGAGAAAGGGAAACCAATTCTACCTCGTGAGGGGGAGTTTGCGGCGTCTTAAGGTTGCCATCTCTTCTCACATACACCGGGGAATCTCGGGCATTTTACGAATGGGGTTTAAAGACGAGAAGTACCATGGATAAGTAATTCCAAACAACCACCCTTCATTCGTTAAAATACTTGCTCCGTAAAAATAACATTCCCTTAAGGTAAGCTTGTAAAGTAAAGAAACGTGGTTCAGGCAAGATGAGCAGCTTTTGTCCTTTAGGTATACGTATTTTTAATAATTATACGATCTAATGGATATTTTTGGAAATTGGTCAATGCATACCATGATTATATTGATATAATGATAAAACATTATTTTTTTTACTCCTTGAACATTAGTATACACAAGGTTTTCGTTCTCTCATTTCAGGCCAACATCAGTCAAGGCAAAAATATTCGCTCTTAAATCAAACTGGGAAACTCAAAAGACTGGACTTCACCCCGCATCTAAGTGATTTCAAATCAATATACGAACCAGAGATTAGTCAATTAGCGATTGCCCAAATCACCCAATTACCTGTATCACCCAGCTTATCTTCCTAAGTCTTCAATAAATGGAATTTTGTATTAGAACTTTGAATTAAAATAAGCCCCCCCGAATTACGCTTTTCAGCTGGCGAACAGACATAACAGAATTAATGAATTACACAAATTACAGAATGCTTACGTTTCAACGCCGTTCGAAGAGGAACAAAAGAACTCGGATTGAACTTACTTTCCAAAAGGGCGTGATTAACCTGAAGCTTCGTCGAGACATTAATTCATTCCCCAAGTAAATACTATTACCTACTATAGGAGTTTTCTCATTTCTTAAGAAATCACTTTCACGATGTCATTTCTCTCTCAGCTTGTAATGAGTAAGAGCCTGTTTCCTTTTTTTATCAATAAAATTTCTAATAAAATAACTTCAGCGAAAACCCAGAATCCAAACCACCACTTCGGAATACAGCCGCAATTTTCTTTCAGGTGAGGTTCGCTTCGAACACATTACATCAGGGCATCACAGCGTGACGCATTCGTGATGTCGAACACGCACGGTGTCGCGTCCCACGGAAGGTCCCCCTCTCCACCCCAACCCCTCGGAGGACTTCAACGCGTGCATCGCACACATAACCAACAATTGCAGGACGAGTGAACCTTCGGTCATCAGTCGAGACCACGACGTTTGGGCAAAAGGGGGGCGGGAGGCCTTATGGAGACTGGACACCGCACGCACGCTGCGACCCGCGATTCGTTCACTCCTCCTTCCGCCCGCGCGCGCCAGACGCCTCCCCCGCTCTCTGGGGAAGGAAAAGCGATTTTCCGCAGACGCGTGGTCAGTTAATTAGTCGCCTTCACGGGGTAACGAATCCGCTAACGAGGATCGCTCCGCCAGAAGACGGGAGGGAATCGGAAGACATTGACGATCTGGGGAGGAGGAGGAAACGGTGTGGAGAACGGGGGAGGGGGTGGAGAGAGGGGGGAGGGAGGAACCTGGGGAGGAAGAAAGGGGAACGGCGTTGAAAAGGGAGGGTTGGGAGGAAAGGGGGGGGAACATGAAGAGGTTAACGTGGAGACGCCGCCAAATAAGGAGTGGGAACGACGATGGAGGGGGAGGGAGAGAGAGACAGGGGGGAGGGAGGACGAGTTGGGGGATGAAAGGGAAAATGAATTAGAGGGGAGGCGCTAACGGAAACACTGTGAGATCGAATCGCGAGCGCAAGAGCACACGCGCACGCACAAACGGACGCTCTCCCTCTCTCTCGCCGGGGAAACGGCTCTCTTGACCCCCCTCCCTCTCCGCAGCCGTCCGCGAGGGTCAAGTACGAGGGAGTGCGACGCCGGCAATCATTGCCTCGCCCCCATCCTGAATCACCGCCAGTCGCCGACTCGGGTAGCACCCTCGCTGAAAGTGGCGTTAACCCCCGTTTCGAAACGCCTTTTTTTCATGCAACGCCCCGATAACCGTCCCTTGCGGAGCGTTCAATATTTTAGCATTTTGAAACGCGGTCTTATCTTCTCCATGGGTTCTCTTCTTCAATCTCCTTCGGTCTTTTCCTCTGTTTGCTTCCTCACTCATATGCCGTCTTCCCATTACACCCCCTTGACCCTCCAACGTTATCTTCACCCATTTACATTTAAATATTATTTTACATTCTATCCATGCGCCCTTTCCCACCTTCTGCTTGACGCCCACTCTCCGATTGCTTCAACTTTTCATTCCTGCGTCACATTCTCGTTCCTTCCTCCGTCTCTCAAACGAAAGTTTGATTTTTGTGTACGCCTTCATTTCTAAAGTTTCCATTATTTGCCTTGAAGATCCGTTTTTCTTTGTCTTGATCGTTTAATTTTCTGCTTGAGCTGCACATTCTATCATTGGTCCTTTAATTGATTTATAAATCCTTACTTTTGTGTCCTGCCATAGACATCTGTGGATCCATTTAGTATGCGTTCGAGAGCCAGTTATCCTACTACTCTATAGATTTGCTCTTTCATTTCCAGGTTTAATATTTTACAACCAGCCTTAGGTATTCAAATTAAAACCTAATAGGTAATTATATTATTTTCTATCGTGACCCAAAAAACGTGACATTAGTCAAGGCGATTAAAAATTAGAGCCTATAAGAACATTAGGTTTTTGAGATGTGGGTATGGAGAGGAATAGAGAAAAATAGAAAAAAAAACCAAAAGTAAAACAAGCAAAAAGTGAAGAATAGGTATCTATATCTACATATTGACCTGCAAGCCATCGCGTGGGAGTGTGGCAGGGGTGTCAGTACCAGTAATATAATTTATTGTCATTGACCATTGGCACAACAGGGGAAGAGAGAATTTTTTTGGAAGAAATTTGAAAAAGACAGGAAAGGTGGATGAAGGGTTGCTGGGATTGATGAAGATTGGAGGGGAGAATGTTGGGTAGGCGAGGCATTAGGAAGGAAAAGTTATGCATGTTGGACGGCATGAATGGAGCTAGAATGTTTTTAAGTCTAATTTTAAGTTAAAAATTAGTTTATTGTAATGTACGGTATTATTTATTTTCGTGTTAGGCGAGGAATACATGTGTTTAGTACTTAGTCCCAGGGATCATCAAAAAGCTACACTGACCGGAAGACTGGTCACTGGACCTTTCAAGTTTTAAGGAGAATATATAACGATACAAAATACCATCTACCAAGTCTCATATTACATTTTCCATTATTTCTCGTTACACATCACTCAACAAATCCTACGATAAACTTAAATTAATATATTGCATTGTAAGATGTAAATCGCACAGTAGTAATTTATACGAGTAGCATAATGAGGCATCCCAAACAACTCAGGCACTCAATATCAAATTCTACGTCTTGCATGCAAGTGTAAAAAGTATTCTAACTAAATATGTACTAAAGAAGTTAGACTTTAAACAATGTATTGTACTTTTTTTATACATAGCTATATTCCAGCTAATGAATCAGACTACACACGTTAAATTTTACCCGAAGGGAGTATTACTTGAGATAAATTTAAGCGGAGATTATTACATCGTGCTAGTAGCAGCACAAGCAACGATAAATAAGGAGGAAGAAAGAAGGAAAATTGAATTGAAACTTAAAGGCCATGAATTTTAATAAAATGGCGAGTTGAAATATTTTGGCTACCGGTGCAAAAAGAGTGGGTCATTTGCACGAGCCGAATGAAAGTCGCAAAAGATTCGCCGGAAGGCCTACCTTTTAAATCTCGTAGCCAGACCAGGGTGAAGGAAGAGTGGTGGCAATGTAAGTGGGAGGGAGGAGGAGGAATTCGAAATTCAGACAGAAGGTAGGATGAGGGGGGGGGGG
>LYUA01000159.1:538596-549114 GCA_002093875.1 Calopteryx splendens
GGGGGGGGAGGGTGAGGGAGACGTGCCTACGATGGTAAGCGGGCGATTGTTCCCAGGGTCTCATCCTTCGGAACGCTCTTTCGCGAGGACGAAAGATGAAAAGCTTGGGAGGTTTCTCGTAACGAGCTCCACACACGCTTGGAACGCCTCATGGCACTTGTGACGCATTTCCTTCCTAATGCGATTTGTTACTAGATATGAGCAGCTCCGCACGGGATGGAGGAAATGAGATAAACACTTTGGGTTAAATAAAAGATCCGATTGAGCCCTAATGAGTTGCCTTCCCTAATATAGTTTGGAGGTTGGGCATTTCTAAAGTACTGGAATTTTCTAAAGAGCTCAATTGAAAACTTTCGGGATTTTGATGATGAGCATACTTTTTTAAGATGTTTTCTTGGCGATTTCCGCTATCCATTTCTCACAGGACAAACTTTAAAAGTCTATAGTTATGAATTTTTGTAAAATATAAACAGAAAACTACCGTGTATCTTGTATAGTATCACAACTTCATTTCATGTGAATACATGTTTGAACGAAATTTTATTAAATAAATATGCAGCAATTCAATTAATATATATTTACGCGATAAAAACTCATTTAAGTACTTAATCTTATTGAACCCAAAATGGGCTTAAAATGGTGCCAACAATAAGTCAATGAATTCGGCTGTTTTCATAAGTGGTATAAGCTATGCCCGTTTATCTTAGGGACCCTGTGAGTCAAGTTTGATGTTAACTGACGAATGGCTGCGAACAGAACTGTTGTTGCTGGCAACTTCATTCCTTTAGGTGATAAAACGCGGCTGAATATATTTGATTAATAGACTGACTTCTCTAAATACTCATACTTAACATGTGATAAGTACACTTATGTTAAAGAAAATTTAGACCTTAATACTTGCCTGCCGACGTTAATATTCAGGTTTTATTATAAGGGCTGAAAAAGTAAGTGAGCACATGAGACAATTTACCGATGACTTCGATAGTTTTGAAAAGAGAAACACTAAAACCGATGGATAAATTATAGATAAATAAAATGTTAAAATATAAGTATGCCTGTGAGAAAATACTAACTACCACACACTAAGTGTTTGCTTGCAGGGTATCATATCAATGGAGAAATAATGTAACATAAGTAGAGTAGGAAATATTCCATAGAATAAGTAAGCATCAAGCTTTCAGCATCAAGGTAAAATGTGTAAATATATTATAGATAATAAATCCATTACATTTATTTTCCATTATCGTATAAAAAATCCATTATTGTGAAAACACACGGGCAATTGTTTTTGCTTCCCTGTCACCTTGCGCACCTAGTCTATGATGCAGATGTAGATAACAGCAGTATCTAGGTGCGACTATAAACATGGATAAGGGCACATAGGGCTCGGAGGGAGCTTTCCCATCCGGGCCATGTCTGTTCATCTCTCACCCTCGGTGATCTTTAAGAGTTTTTCTCCAAAAAGAGATCGTCGACTACGGAACTCGAGCTACCAAAACCACCTGCGGTTGCAGAGCAATCTCGGTATTTAGCGCGCCTTACACCTAAAGAAAAGAGAGGTATGATTGCACAAAGCAAAAGGAAAGGGCGGGGTAATGTAGTATTTTATTTTTAAAGTCGGCAGCGTGTCAACTCATGCCCAAACAGTTTTGCATAGCGGGTAACGGGAGACGAACATGGGGAGGGGGGAAGAATGGAGAAGGAGAGAGAGATAAGAAAGGTGGCTTTTGAAGAGAGGGAGAGGCGGGAGGGGAGAGGACGAAAGAGAGGCGAACCTCAGGCCGCGGTGACGAAGGTCAGGCGAGGGAGGGGGAGGGAGTTGGGCGAAGAATGTGAATAAGAAGAGGAAGACTCCGCAACAGGTTCGGAGGGATCCTCAGAATCCTCTCCTCCGACCCCCATTAATTTCAGGAATACCCGCGGCGACAGGGAACACGAACTTGGTCGGCGGGATTACCTCTGAAACTTCCGAAGCACGAGGACTCGTGACAAAGTTTATTAAATATCTGATGAGAAGACATCAAGTTTTCGCATAAAAACGAGTTGCTCAAAGAAACCTCCATATGACAGTTTTTCTGAGTTGGGCTAAATTTATTGCCTTAATATGGACCAATGGGAAGTTAAGGGATGTTGAATGACAAACTGACCCATATTAGGAATCCTATTTTCCTCCACCAATTCGTGACCACAACAGACACCTAAGAAAATTCGACCTTCCCGAATATAAAGTACTCCTAACACTAATAATCACCGATTAATCCCACGGCTGGTGGTCCCCTAGTATATACGCTCTCGTAACAACCTGCAGGGCAATAGGTAAATGAAAATCATACGCTATTCAGCGTGGATTAACTCATCTTGCATTAGAAATACAAACATATTTCTAAGCATCATCCAACTTTTTCCCCTCTACATAGGTACAAACATTTTTCCTCTACGCGACGAACTAGACGGCTTCTAAATAAAACCGGGATTATTACACACTGAGACCAGTTGAAAATGTTGTTCCACGCTGACAGCACGGTGATAGAAAAATCAGGGGTAACACTGTAAACAGAATAGGTAACTCTAACGAAAAACTTTCAATCCAAATAAACAACTAAACAACGACAAATGGCATTAGTCTGAAAGTAATGGAAAATTTTCAAAATTTTTTATGATAATATAAAAAAATTCAGAATATGAAAATGACTTCACTAAAATAATATTTCGAAATCTATGAGAAGAGTTACAAAATAAACATCTCTCCTCGTCTTATGAACGGTTCATGGGATGAAGAAGGATCCGTAGGCTGTGAAAAAAATACAACATATGACTTTCAGATAGTGTGATACATAAAAGACACGTAAGAAAAGCCGTCTACCTTTCCCCGGGCGAGTTAAGCATCTGAGCGCGTCATAAAAATAAGAATGCCAATCAAAGATTTAAAATAATTAAAGGACGACTAATTAATTGATCGTTTCAAACAGAAGTATCACATTGAAAAGATCGCCGAAATTGGCCTAGTTTATCGCATAAAACCTTGCCTCCGATTGAGGTAAGAGAAGGATATTTTTTTAAAAACGTAAAAGTTTAAATCGGTTGATAGGGCATAAATATTTAACGATACCTTGAGAGTCCGGGGGAACTCTTAATATTTTTACAACCAGCGAAAAAAGGAATTGTATATATAGGGAAACGTTTTCGCCTTGGATAATTTAAAAAAAACAGATGGTCCAGACAAATTAACGCTGTACTATGTGAATGGACATGCCTTTCTCGCGCTGAGAAACACGGTCCATGAGAGGGAATATCCAAGGACATCTGCTTCAAAACAATAATAATTAAATCTTCTATTAGAGTCAAGCCATCTTCCAAGATGGTCACGTTATCATTCACTGAAAAAGAGTATAACCCCTAAGCAAGATGAACAGACAATGACTACTACGAAGGTCTCCGTGGGGATACGAGGCTGACTACAAGATGTTCGGGTTGTCCAACCCATTGATCAATCATAAGTTCCGAAGTCAAGGTACTCTGCACCTGAAGATGTTGACTTGGATTGCCATGGAAATCCTGTCCAACGAGATGGATCAACGTGGGAACAACCCGTAAACCATGCAGTCCTGAAATAACCACCCTATCTATCACCGAAAGAACGACGCTGTACAGTTGACTCACACGGTCAAATTAATATCATCATCACCAAAGGTAATATCAATTAAATAATAATAATTATAAAATTTAGATTTTGGACGGTTTCTAACAATCATTATGTACTTACTTGGATTCGCGTAAACTCACTCTTGTTTACCCAATATATTTTTCTTCTTCAATTAACTTTTAACTCCCATCCTTAATTATTATCCAAAATAAGAATAAAAATTATGGGCACTATTTATCAATAAATGTCACGGCTTGAAAACAAAGTGAATGTAACCTTGCATGCAGTCTGAAAATTAAATGCAAACAAATTTAGATAAATTCGTAAGAATGTGGTGTACTAGCCTCTTACGACGAGTCGTGGAGAAAATAAATCAAGACATCCAAAATTTCACACGAAAATATTATTTCTCAATCCCTCTTCTTGACATGGAAGGAGAATTATAATATTTTATCGCTATGAGTTCACTTAACCCCGTGTTTATTACGTAAAGAAAGAGGGATTAGGAATATTTACTGAATATTAATATGTTTCAAATTACTTCTAATTGACCGAGAGGTTTCCCACAAGTGTAAGAAATATAGTTTTTTGCTTATAAGGGTGCTGTAAAATACATTATTTTTTTAAAGTGTTACTTAATTATAGGAATCGTCTGTTTTTGGGTGTGTCCAATCAAGCTCGGGAGTTAGTGTGATGAAATTATTTTGAGTGTTACTTAATTCAACAAAACAAATGTTAATAGCTGAAACTTTTAGAAAAAAAATATCATCAGAACTAGCATGAAAAAGTTTTTTCTCCGTTGAAGTAGGTATCTTTGCGGAAAATATCACGATCACGTTTCAGCTACATGCTTTTTAAGTAAGTATCCTGGGGAAATGGATCATATTATGAAACTTGAATATGCGCAATTATGGCGTGTATCACAAAATTTGGATACCCTTGATTAAATAATGCGACAGTGAGGAGAAAATTAAGTTCAATCCTCTAGTATCAGCAAAAAGTAACTCTCTTCTTAAATTTTAACTTTCTTTCAGGGTCGCCAATCACGGGGAGGGGCACCTCCGAGGAGGCCATGAAAACGATCGAATCGCTCGCGCAAGCGGCCGCCGTACGTCCATTTTAAGAGTTTGGGGTCCGGGAAGCGGAAGTTAAAAAAGAGAGGGAGGGAAAGATTCATGAATGGAAGCAAAAGTCCAAGCTTGCCTCTCTCCCAATGTGGGCGTACGGAGGAAGTGACGCAACGCGGCCACGTGACATCCCACCCTCTTCCCAACCCCACTCCCAACCCCCCCACCCCCCACACCCATCACGCATCCNTCCACCCACGCGCGCGCCCTGCACCCCTGCTTCCCCGGCTCCCCTTCCCGCCTCCACAACCCAACCCTCCTCCTCGTTATCGCCATATCCCCATCTTCCGCTCTCGAAACCCGCTATCTTCGTCAGACCCCCGACCTGCCTCCTCCCCGCACTCACTTTTTAGGCGACGACGTCCCTCATCCCCCTCTCGGACCTTCCCCCACTCTCCCCGACTCACCCTCCCCCACAGGCGAGCGACCCCCCTGACGAGGGCCGGCCGTGTCGGGGACTCGAGACAGCTTTCATGCCCGCTGTGGATGCTCTTCTGTTACCCCACGATAAAATTCCCGATCCAAGCCTTGCATGGCCAGACATTACAAACTTTAGTGATTGCCCCCTCCCCCCAAACCCCTTTCACGAAGTGCCATTTTACGGAAACGAGAAAGACCGGTTGCGGGGAATTTGAGAATAATGAAAAGAACGGCGGTTAAAATTCAAGCACCTCTCCCTCCAGGTACAGCGAAAGTATTAACAAAGTACGCGCGGCAACGACGACCAAAACATCGCCTTTCAACTACGCGAATGAAAATACTTTTTAAGAAAGATCAAGAAGCACGACAGCACCTCAAAGTTGGCACAAAACGTCACGCAGGCAATTTAAAATTTCACTAAATATTTCTATTGAAAATTAGGTTTTTAATTTTTTTAGTAACTTTTACTTAAGCGTTGCTAGGCATAGTTACAGCAATCTGCAGGGTCGCCATTTCGACTGTTTTTTATAAAAGGTCTGTCGACGATTCTTTTCTTTTAACGCGTAAGGTACCTTCATTACCATTCAAACGGTCTATCGTTCAATTCTCTAGTCCAAGTAGGCGCGGAGAACTGTGAACCCACGAAGGTGACGCTCAAACCTGACACAGCGACCGTCGAGGTGACCGCCACCCCCTAAGAGGCCGAGGTGACCCCCAAAGCATGTGTGCCGAAATACGAAAGCATAAAATAACCCA
The DNA here is from genome assembly GCA_002093875.1 of Calopteryx splendens. Lineage (NCBI taxonomy): Eukaryota > Metazoa > Arthropoda > Insecta > Odonata > Calopterygidae > Calopteryx > Calopteryx splendens. The sequence continues at coordinate 544,543 of LYUA01000159.1, forward strand.
AAAAAGCGGTCAAAGAAGAGCACTCACTCGAACGTCGGAACAAATCCGGAAAGGTGTCGCAGGAAATGGAATTTTAAATCATGTACGTATTTTGAAAAACTCTTACGCATTGCTTCTCCTCTTCCCTCCCTCTTTCTCTTGTTTTTGCACCACCGCCGGTGACGCTAATCCACACTTTCCCATTCAGACGCACGACGCACGCTTTGAGAACCATTGCTCTCACCCACTTGCCTGACGCGTGAACCCACATGGGAGGTGCCCTTCACGCAAATTTTCGATCCCTGCGTTTCGAGAGATGAGTTCAGCGGTCCCAATTTTCAAAAATATTTTGCGGCCGTCGGCTCGAGGAGAAGGAAAGCGATTGCGGTTGAAATGCGACAGCAATTGTCGGGAATACTTACAGAATGAAACGCTTTAGTTACCGGAAGAGCCGGGATCTTTCTTTTGGTTTACGTTTCCTCAGAACCGATTTCGATTTGTATTCCAGCCCGTCATTGATGCTCGGTACTGCGCAAAGAGAACTGTCGATAAGCTAATTTTTTATGTACTCTACAGACGCATTCTGGGGACATGCCACCCCTTCTTTTAGGATTAGCATTTCTGGTTTTTGGTTCCTCAACATTGGTGGATAGTTTTAAGTTGTATTCACTATTAGCCTATCCCTCAAATTCTCCCTCACTAACATTGTAAAGGTATACAGGTATATTTACAATTTCACTGACAATGTCAAAGAAAGATGACAAGGTAGTACAATGGTAAAGACATGGTCACGACCACTGAAGAGGTTAGCAAATACCTTGTCGTTGCAGTGTTCACTCTAGACCGTCAAATCCTGACATTGAGCTCTGAGGAACTTATGACGCCATAAGGGTTGTTGGAGGAAACACCGTCAACCCAGAACAACGAAGAGCTGAGGAAATGTACCTCCCGAGCAATTTGATTCATCGAAATGACGAGGAAATATTATTGCATAAAGTAATTTTTTGGCATGAATTAAACAAAAATATGAATAGAACAAACACGTATCAAATCCATGACAAGGTACAACTAATGCTACATAGTTCTGCTCCGTAACCTTTGAGGAAGATATCTAACGCATAAAGAATATTTCATGAATTCTCTTTCATTAGCGCTCGTATTTTTGCATCTTAGCACTGGCGTACATGTTGGTTGATGAAAACATTTGCCCAGTGTTTTTCGGCTGCGAGATCTCTCGAGTATCTTTCCCCCATATTCCAAGCCTTCGGCTTGCCGCTTATCTACAAGGGGGAGATAGAAGGAGAGCCAGTCGCCACCCTTTTCACGCTCCCCTAAAAGTCACCACTCCATTTATTCAGGCCCTAATCTCCTCTCCAGCTCCAATGCAGCAGGGAACCCACTTCCACGCATTGCCTCCACTCCCCTCGCTGTCCCTCGCACATGAGGTCGGAGAAGGTCCCCGTCTTCCCGACCATTGTATCCCTTTCCCGTCCCTTCGTGAGTCGTGCGGTCACCTAAGTAACCCGGGAAGGAAAAACCTTTTCCAAAATTTAAATGCATTAAAACCGTCATCGAAAAAAATTTTCTTTTCGCTCACTACGCGAACTAAGTAAGAAGTGTTCGCCGTGACAGCCTCTATCGAAACTGGGGATAACTAGCAGTCGGAGTTACAATTATCTGATATAGAGAGATTTATTTAATAGTCAAAGAATGCTCTAGCAATGAAATTACATCATTTATACATTTTTTTTAAATCAACCAGAATGAAGGTAGAGAGACGGGCTTCAGACCTACCGATGATGAACACATGGTTGCTCTTACATCCACAATAATTCGGCGGTGATCATGTGGTCAATGACCACAGGGGAGCACATTTCCGTAGATTAAAATTAAAAAAAACAAATTCTGCGCATACATGAGATTTTATGAGATGAGCGTATAATGAGAGCCACTAAAGTTGCGAAGAGGAGAATAAGGATTTTGGAAATGCACAAGGAGCTCGAGTATACTTCTGAAACCAAAGTGATTTTAGGCATCAAATTATACCTATCTATAGATTAGATCGATAAAATAGGAGTAATAGATCTATCTGATATATTTTTGCTCGTTCTTCTCATAAACAATTCACAATCGCAAAAAGGCCAAGGCTCCAAGAGTTGCAATTGATGAACCTTATTTCCACCTGGCATTTCATTTACTTACCTTTCATTCACATTTACCATCAATTACCCAATTATCGCCAGCCGTCTCTTAAAGGCTGATCTAACACCCCGTGCTGTACCCTCTCGTGGCAGCTCATTGGGTTTGGCCCATATGTGGAATTATTGCGCCTATTCACGAAAATTTCCTAATATGAGAATCAGAAAAACACAGATGAAAAGAATTGCCTCCGAATTGACGCCGAATTATGGATCGTATTATTTCCCTTGCTGCGAGATGGTGGTCACTTGTTCTCCCCATTCCCATCAAATTTCGGAGTTGTTTTGTCCGAATGCGGCTATGCATGGCCCCGGTTTTTGCGAATAGGGACACCAATTGGTAGTAGCGGTGCAAAATTGGCTCAGGATTGAAAGCGATGGGAAGGATATTTATACCGACTCCGGACCCCTATATATTTTTCAACGGCCCCGGTCGAGAGCGATTTCTTCCCCGAGAGGGGTTTCACCCCCTCCCCCGACCATTCCTTTATCAGGCGCTGAGGATGGAGGCGAATGATCCCCGATTGTTGCGCCTACAATGGGGGTGGGGGAGGGGCAGGGCTCAATTCTCCTCCCAGCGGGCGTCCTGCGTGGAGAGGAAGCCCGCGGGTGAATGAAATTCGGATTGCCCTCTTTTGCCTCATCCAGGGGACCTGGTCCTTCGGACGTCCTTGGGGAACGAGTCGCGTGATGGGTAAACCGAAGCCCGTCGGCTTCTTTTCGTTTGAATCCTTTTCCGGCCGAAAAGTAAGCCCGTTTAATATCCAGAGATAGGTATCCATCGGACACGGCCACCACCACCACCCCGTTAACAATCCCTGGTTTCGGTGGCTTCATGCGACACCCCCCCTCCCCCATCCCCTCCCCACTCAATCCAATTTTCAGCTAGCCCCTTCGAATCCTTTTGTTATTCCAAACGACCGGTCTTCCTCGATTTCCGTAAAATGAACTTCGCTCACTGATTGCGCAGTTCTTCGCGTCACAAATTTTTAAATCTTCCACCGCAGAATTGTGGATTTTGAGCATGCGCGAGTTTATGCCTTATCCAACACTTCTCCTGGATATTTCATTAATTTATTTACTTAACCAAAATAAGGAACCACGCCAATTATATCGAACAAATAACAAGAGGTGAAAGAATAATAGATTTCAACTAGATACATTATTACCACCAAAGCGATAAGGTGTAGGAGGATGCGGCGAGAAGAATATTGGGACGTAGAATAAACGGGACAGACGAGGGGAGCAAGGAAAGGATCGAAGTAGTGGAGACTTATCTTGAGCTCATTACGCATGCAACTTTTCCACAAAGTGAAGTCTAAAGCTATCCTATTTATAAATTCCTTAAAAATAATATTAACCCTATGTAAAGTGGTCAGTATTGTGATGTGACTCCACTCAAAACACGTCTGAGAAGGAAGTAATGAAAACCTCGATGTTACCATACTTATAAGTGTTAGAATAAAATGTGGCAACGTTGAACGGAAAGAAAATTGTGATCTCAGTTTTAAGTCTCAGAAGCAGGTTGGTGAAGTGTTTAGTGTACTGGCTTCCCTCTCCAAAGGCACAGTTTCGAATCTCAAATGTATCAATTTTTTTTCAGTGGTGACCCAATCCCTACGTGGGTGCTATGTGGAGTTTAATTCCGTCCGTCACATGAGACGTTTAAACTATGTGACCCCTTGGTTCCTTTTTTTAAGGCTAGCCTAATGCCCATGGCAGGTTTCTCTCCACCCCCTTCTTCCATTCGCAATAAATCCTACCTCTATCTCATTATCCACCTATCCCTTATGGCGCAAAAAGCCTCGGCTGTCGATTGCCTCCCCTAATAGCTATAATACTAATTTATTTCATTGGATGCTAAAAAAATGTCAGATGATAGTTTTACATAACTGAATTGTTACTCTTGTCTAAACATATTTTGCAGTTGAGTAACTAATTCTTCTAATTTCTTACATGCTATATATTTATACGTTATATTTTATATTCATACGGTACTATGCTCATGATATTTTTGTATTTTCCATGCACAAAAATCTAGGTGAAGGGAATATTAGCGGACTTGCCCCCTTTTTTCATGTTTATTTTTGTTAAACCCGAGGGTGTTTAATTATGAAAAAGTATGGCTATTTAATTTATACTTAGCCCATCTATAGTATTAATCTATCGAGTTTGTTCATCAATCAACACAGTGCAGCCAAACGGGAATGCGGTACATACGTGGATATAATTGACCTGTAGACAGTCAAACGGCGCCAGCTCCGCTTTCTTGCGTGACAGCCGCGATGCGCAACTACCGTGTCCGCACTGGCGGGTAATTGTTAGTCACGGTTATTGATTAGGCCAAGCGCAAGCTGTCGTCGGGTTTCCCCCCCCCCCACCCCAAACCTTCCAT
>LYUA01000159.1:596542-609275 GCA_002093875.1 Calopteryx splendens
CCCCTCCCGCCCGTCTACCCCTCACCGTTCCTCCCTCCGCTAACATTCCTCGAGACTGCTCACCTCGATCTCAAGTCGTGCTTCCGGACCCAATGAGAACAGCGAGGAGGCGAATATCGACGTCCAGCCCCGGCGGCTTCGACCGTGAAGAAATGGAGTCGCGTGGAACCCTATAACACCTATTAACTCTTTCAAATTCACCCTAGTTGTCAGCGAAGAATCAATGATTGCACTGTTTGAGAATTGGTTATATTTTTAGTGACCGATTTAATCACTAACCATCATCCGTGAAATATCACGGGATTCCTGAACTACCCACAGCTTTCTGAAAATTAGAATGCCCAGAAAAATATGTGTTTATCGCCACATGAAGTTGATATTCACCTGTTGATATTCAAAACAAATAAACAGCGCGCTGATATACAATATGAACACAAACTTTCAAAACCATATGAAATGTGAAGACTCAAGTAACAGGAATGCAATCATCGTAATGTAGGTATTTCTTCCTATTTCCTACGATGATGTTGAAGCTTTAATCGCTACTGTTACTCGTGACAAAGGCGTCGCGTCACGTTCGAATTAAATGGCCAAAAATGAAACCTATTATATGAATGATATGAAAATATATTGAAAAAAAAAGGTGGAAGACACATCCACAGCACTTGCACTTTCATTTGACGCCTATCCCATTGGAAATACTCGGCTGCTATACACTGGATTAATACCGAACAGATAACTTGCAACAGGCATAATCAGAACTTACACGGAGAGGGGAGTAAGTTGTAAAGGTTGCAAGGAAAGATCCTCATTTTCCTATAAGAAAGGATGGGAATACACGAAAAGGCGAAATAGTAATATCTTTCGACGGCGAAACATTTCCCTAACCACAGAAATTCCCCCACCAACTGGATAACAATTACAATAAGAAGGCATAATACGAGCATAGCTATGGGGGCGACAGCTACATTTTAAGAAAATAAAATTTTGAACCTTCTAGCTAACTCGGAAGCGATTTCAGAAAGAAGTTAGCTTCTGAGAAAGTTCGCCAAAATCTAAGAATAATACGATCTATCCACGTGCAAATTAATATTTAATCCCTCCATTCGCTCTACTTGTAGTTGAATTGATTATTTTTAAGAAACTTGACCTTAAATCTCTTTCCCATCTCTTGAATGCCGATGGTAAAAGGGTGTTTGTAACAGAGATATAACCTCAGGATCCACCTGAATTAGAGAAATAAAATTACGTGCAAAAGGCCAAAACTGTTCCATTTTGTCGAATATAATGCAGAGAATGAGAAATTTGAATGGTTTCGCAATTAGTGATGTATTCCAAAAGCACATCCACAAAACGAAACAGGAATTGCCCTCGATGGCATGAATAATTGTATAAAAACGTCATGCGGTGCATTGCGGCGAGAAAGAAATGCAACGACATTAGCACAAGTTCTGAGTTATCTAACATTAAAATTGTAATCTTTATTACCTCTTTATTGAATAACAATAAAATTGGGTATCGGACACTTCTGCAAGTCACGCCTGAAGTTAATAATTTTGAATAAAATTGTGCCCGCCTTTCTACGAATATGAATTCCGTATGACATCCATTCACCAACGATTAACATTATGAAGCCCTTTTTCATTTGAGGACAACATGTGGTAACAATTACGCTTCATTAAATTTTAACATCTCAATATAATGCTTAAAATAACCTGCCAGTATGGGATGTATTCTCTTAGACTAAATACTTGGGAGGGAAGCGTTTTACAGACAACGTGCGTAAGCGGATAATCGTTTCGGCATAGAAGCAGCGGATGCAAAAGAGTTTTCGATGGGACAAGAAGGAAAAGGATCGAAGGGACCGGTGGCTGGCGTTGAGAACGGATAGTTGAGAGACAATCAAGGGACAAGTGCCGACGTCAAGCGCGTGAAATCATTCAATGGAGGGTTACCCTTTCGTATTGCGGTCCTCCTGGACCACATCGACATCACACCGAATAGAAACCATCTACTTTAGCATCATTCGATCTACACCGTTCCTTTACTTTCGATAGAGTCAAAGAGAAGGGGGGCTATCGGACGCAATTCTTCTGAATATCACGCTGTCCTTACGAACGGGCAGCGTTGTTTGCCGTGGTTTGACGCTCCGAAGACAAACAGAGTGCTCGACAAACGCTCTGAATTCCACAGCGTTCAACCAGATCGCATTTAGGTCCAGAGTCATCCGAGAGTGATCGCGCGCCTCCGAGTAGCATCGTAAATCATAATCTCGAAGAGCCACTCGCGTTCCCCAGCGTCGCCTAACAGGATGGAGAATCAAAACACTGTGCAGTGAAAATACCAGGGCGTGATTACGTACACGAATAATAACGGATATTAAAACACTGTTGACACCAATAAACCCCGAAAACTCAAACGATTGATCCAATTAAAGTCGCAGAATTCAAGTGGTCCTCTAGGTAAATTCGATAGACTATACCAAGTGGAAATTTTTTTATTCAATATTCATATCTAAAATGCGGAAATGAAGAAAGGACTATTGGAGGGGTGTGCACATCAGAAGCCAATCTTAACCGGTAGATTACCATTTATAATAATATCCAAAATCAGTATATTGTTTCACGAGAAAAATTCCATGAAGAAAAGTAAATGCTCAGCTGGAACGGGATTTGAAGCAGCCGAGGAAGCTCACCGAGTGTCATTCCACTTTAATAAGCAATACGTGTAACTACGACGAACTTGAAATGGCTAAAAGCAAAGAATTACCTATGTTCACGAGATACGAGGACTTTTCACACGGGATATAACCCCGTTTCTTCCCTGGATAGTAAACAAAATTTAAACTCCTACGGTTAAGAGAACAAAAACCACCGAAACTTTAACCAAAACTGAATAAGATGCCAATATTTGTGTCTTTAGCTAAGAACCCTATGTAATTTAAGGGCTTACACATCTAGAATCAGCCATAGATAATTTTTCAAGAGGAAACAGCTTAGTCAGAACGAGATTAAAAAAAGGTTGTTTTTCCCTTCTCATCGATGTCAAATAAATAGTTGTTGACACGTTCGACCACCATAAGGTTACTGAGTGCCTCACTTAAAGCAAACCCATGCGGATTATCACATTCTGTGAAACAACATGCTGAAATGCGGGGCAGTGTGCTTCGATACTTCTGGGCACACGAGAAACCTCGCGTGTTGTTAGGAATTGGTAGTAATCCGATCGACCCGGCTGCCTTGAAACCCGGATATTTTCTTGAGAAATCCCGGCTCACGTGGGAGCGTAAAGGGATCCGTGAGCATGAACCGTTTTAGCACAATTGAAGGGAATTTCCATTCAAAAATAAAGATACTTGGGAACGTCAGGGTGAACAAAATTAGAGAAACAGCAACAAATCCGAATTAATGATGCCACCCATTAATTTAAGAGTCTTAATATGTTGAATGAGAGAATAAAAGACCAACTGTTTCATACGTTATTTTTTCGCGGCACACGCGATTTTTCCGCGAAGTTCAATTCGGAAGCTAGCTGTAATGTGACAAAGCTACTATAAATGGATAGCACTAACTCCATAAAAGTATTTTCGACTCCCATTCTCCCATTAGGATGAAAGTGCTTGTCAATTCGAATTCTTTAAGCGTATTTCATAATTCTCCCTTTCGCTACTATTGTCACATTAGTCATTACAGCTCTGAACGGAATCCGTTAGTTTTATAATCGCAAACAAAACGGGAAATTGCACTTAATGTTTCCGTTTTCCGCATCAGGCATATAACATAATAAAAATCAGGAAAAAATTAAAGCGGCCGGTGTTTCTTCCAGAAAATGAAAATAACAAATAGCTATCGAGAAGCAAAATAACGTCCACTGGGCAAAATAAAAACCGAATGAATTTGTTACTGTGGGAGTTTTCATTTAACTGTCGGCCTAAATGTTCTGGAATGTAGTATCAATTAAACTTTCAAATTTATTTACACAAAAACCGAAAGTTACGTAAATCTCAAACTGTAGCTTAACCTCCCAACCGTGACGAAACAACATTTCTACAACAGCTCTATTTCCCCCCGAGAATATAAGTCAGAAGTGAACGAACAAAAGAGCCGGGTAATGCGTCTTGTCGTTAAACTTTACTTTAACGAAGAGCACAAATATCTACTAATGCTTGGGAAGTAGCAGCGTGGATAAAACACGATAAGATAGCATCGGAAATATCTGAAAGATAACGGTGCGTCCCAGGTGATAAAGGAGAAACGATGCAACTTAAAATGAGAATTCTTGGCAGAGCATAATGAGGTACATACCGGGTCTAGATCAGAATCCCAGAGCTCCTTCAGGTCGCTGTCCCCGATGTCGTAAAAGGATTTGTCAACCGCGAAAGTCTCCATCATTGCAGTCTTCGAGATTTCCTTCGATGCGTCGAGTTCTCACGATGGGTGCAGGGACGTTGTTGGTATGTCCGTATACAATTATGGGGCAAGGTCAGGAAGCGCTATAAGAATCTCTTCTTCCCTCCTTCAAAAAGAAGCAAGCCGCCGAACGCCTTATCCGAAGACGAAGTTTGTGAAACTCACGATTCGTTAGAAAAAATCACCTTTCGGAACACAAAAACTAAGTCACTCAAGTCTTGATGGCTAATATATAGGTATGGGTACCTCCTATACCTTGAAAAATAAAGGCTGCGTGTAATCTCTCAGAAACTAAAAAAATATCCGGGTAGAAAAAACAGTCAGTTTAAGTCATCCGCAAATTTTGAAACCACATTACACTCGCTTGACGTAAGTATCATTCCCGGGAATAAAAAAATTCGGTAAAATATGCGCGTCTGTTCTTCCCTCCTCTTTGCCCAAGGGGAAGGAAAAAGGCGCTGGATAATAGTGGGAGAGAGAGCGAGCTCCCGCTTATGTTTTGCTTGCGCTCAAAACTTCAATCCAGTTCGAAGCTCGCTATAAGCCGCGAGCCGGGGAAATTTGCTATCAGCGAGGACCGACGGCGACTCCTTGGGGGTTTTTCCGTTCGAACTCGGTTCCCAACTCTCCTGGAATCCGAGAGCGCAAACCTGCAGTCGCGAAGTTTCCCCTGATCACCTTCCCTTTCCTCCCTCTATCTCAATCCACCGACACACACACACCACCCACGCACTCACAGTATTCAAAGTACACCCAAGTCCACAGAACCACCCCAAAAAAAAAACAAACAAAAAGAAAAGCAACTGTCTCCCTTCAGGCTCGGGGAAAATATCCTCTACACCGGGAGATCACACGCCGGGACACTTGGGAACACCTCCGCGGTGTTTATGATAAGAGAAGAGAACCGAGGGAACAATGGAAACGATGCGCCTCTCCGGTCACTCCCACCGCCTTTTCCAAGCTAGAAGCCCCCGCGCCGGCTTCCTTTTCCGTTGAAGCGTCTGAACGTTGTACTTCCACCTTCCCCAGCACTCACTCGCGGCCGACAACTCTTCCCTCTTCTTGAAAAAAAAAGAACGCCGGTGTAGCAGACGATAATGCCCCTCAAGGCTCAATTAACTTCCTAAAAAAACTGAGATTAAGTAACAAGAACTTCTAAGAGGTTCGTGCCGGTTGCTTCAGAAGTCACGGATCTCAAGACGACAAACACCAACAATCGTCGGGAGTCTTGGGGATATTCGCCGGGGATGCGGCACCTCTGCTTGCCGGTGAGACCGAAGGAAGGCAGGCGCACGCCGGGTGAAATCTTGCCTCTGTGTTGTGTATCAGAAATCTCTCTACTCCTCCCTCTCAAAGCGCTTGAATAAACTAATAAGAGCCGAGTGCAACAACCACCTGTTGCCCCTGCTGAAAGCGCCGGCCGGCTGAAGCGATAGATACTACTTCCTCACTCGTGCAACGAGGGTAGTCAAGTGATGCGCGTGAGGGAATCGGACGAGAGCTGGGGTGGGCGGAGCCGCCAGGTTTCAATGACCTTTGCGCCGACCATCCACGACGTGGGCCCTGATTGGTCGCCTTCCCACCGCCTTCAAGCTTCGGTCTTCAGTGGGAGGCGAGCCCGGGCATTATTGCGATTTTATTCAAGTAAACAGGGCATTTTTTTCGTCCGTTTCGCCTGTGGTAGATGGATTAAACATTTTTCCATCCACGCAAAAGCTTATTCCATTATGTTATCTTTATCTACGTCCCGAATTACTAGTTTTAAAGTGTTGCGGACACACCCAGCGTCAGCTGACGCTAGATGCGCAGAGTCGAGAGAGAGTTTGCCGACTTATCTGCCACCTGTTGGAAAAAACAGAACTTCTTTCAGTGCGAACTAAAATGATGGAAGAGGATTATGAAAGGGTCGAGGGACATTCCAAGTTCATAATCTTAAATTTCAGGGAAAATTATCGTCCTATTGAATCTAAAACTAGGACATAATCTTACGTTATAACTTTTCGTTTTTTGATTTGTCTCGAGAATACCTAAAACTCATTACGAGGGTTTGGTAACAAAAAATCTAACAAATGAATAGTAGTTCAGCAGCTCTCTGCTAAGCTATTAATTATTCAATTCATTGTTCGTCCAATTAACTGACCAACTTTTTAAATTGGTAAATGCAAATTTTAAATTCACCAAATAATATTTCTAATGACAATTCTGATTTCTGAATAAATTTTCGTTGATTAAGAAAAGGTTATCATTGTTAATTTATAATTTTCTACAGGAAATCGTCCACTCATTTACATGCTAAATCTGTTCCTTTGTGATTTCCCGTAGATAAGAGAGATTTAAATCGATTTCAGACTAAAACAAAATGACATCATTATGGTTTAGCATGGACTCTGGCTATTACCTTCCTCTGATGGAGGCTTGCAGTGTCCGCCATTTTAAAACTGTAGCTCATTGTTAATAAAAAAGCTCAATAAAATTAAGTAATTTTGGAAGAATTTCAACCACTTCATTAAATTTAAACCATGAAAACTAAAATACCACATGAATATACCTATATATCTACATGAAAGAATTGTTGTTGCAATCCCTTCACTGTTTGTAAAGAGAATTCTGGGTTACCGCGAAAATTAGTAAAAGTATATCTGCTTATCCCTTACATTATATTACAAGTTATTCTTGTTAGTTCAAATACAAATAATCTATATTGTATTAGTGCAATATTATAGCGTAGCATGCTTCTTATAAATCATTAGGTTTGAGAAATTATTCACCTTATTAGAATAGTCCTTTGACGACAGTCATTCACGATCACGCAACATTTTTAAACGCACGATATTAGACTTTACCTTGTGGAATCTCTTCATAATGGAAATAAAAGAATATACACTGAAAGGCTAACTGTATAACAGATTGTAATCCTAGAGAGAAGTTTAGTAAGTATTTTCCTTTCTGTTCACTCCAATTATGTTACCAACTGAATTTTTTGCGCCATCGTGCGCATTCTAAAGCATCAAAATGACTAGCGAAAATAACAGGTGCCAGCCATTCAAATTGTGAAAATCGGGGCTTGAGTCCTGTGACGGGATCAATAAATTCTCTAGTTAAGCGCCGATCTGCCCCAGGACTATCTTGTAGATAAAACTGAAAAAAATTATTTATTGGTAGTTTTATAAACGGAAGGCCCAAAAAGTATTTGAAAATACATATTGTCATACTGTTAAAATTACGTTGTACACCTAGCAAGCTAAGAGTACCGTTGAACTCATAAGAAACTCTTCTATATTTAATTTCAATGAGTAAGTTTACCATATTTTCTTGCTCTACGTTTTCAAAGGCATTGGTTAAGTAATAATTGGAAATTAGTTTACATTTTAACAGCCTTAATCCAACCCGGTTGAAAGCATAGTGTGCCAACAGTTGCTTTTCTTATTCTTCTCTGTGCACTTAGGGAGCTAAGGTAAGCACACCAACTATTTTTTTATTAATTTTCATCACAATAAATTGATGGCTATAATTCCTAACCACTAATTTAGCTAAATCTGATAAATGCCTGCACCAAAATCATCATCTCATATTTAATGATCTTTCCCATGGCATACCAATAGAGCTGATTTTAAGACTCTTTTCTTCTTAACTCTGAAATTGCACCGTATCATCTATTCTAAATAGATTGTATACATTCTCTTTTCTATACAAGCATGATAATCTAACATTGGTCACTGAGCTTTTCTATCGTCAGAATTTGCCCATTAATGGGCAAAAGTCTAACAAAGCATGCGGGGAGGTTAATTTAAGTTTTATCCTCATGGTAGATTTTTTTAATGTTTAGCCTGTCTAAGTAAAAGAAAATTCAAGTCATACTAGTTTTTTTTCTAAGATCATCCATGAAAATGCATGATTGTACAGAGGCAACATAATTCTTCTTCTTACTCCATTATGTATGGGTGGGGAATTATGAAAAATGATTAAAAGGTAGTAAGCAGGAGGTCTGGTAGCTTTCATAGGATAGGTACCATGCACCCTTGCAGCAATGGGGAAACTCATGCCTCTTAACCTGATGAGTGAGAGAGTGATTTTCAAAATGGTGTTCTACTGAGTATTACTCATCTCATTAGCAGCCAGCAAAAAACCTTTAAGGTAGGATACATTGACAAGCAATGTTTTAGAGTCCAAGTATATATTATGTCAATGTCAAGGATTTAGCAACTCTGCCTCCCCTTTCTTTAGTGTGTTTTCAGCTATCATGCCTAATAAATAAGCATTAGAACTTATCAAACTTTATATATTGTGGTCATTGATACAAAGCCAATATTTTTCGCACAGTAACTGCTTCATGTAATTTGTACAAAGGCATTTTCAATTAAACCTTTATTTTATTTATCCAGTTTTATTCCGTTCAATATGTTGTGTTTCAAGGTTGTAAAGAACACAGGTTCAAATAAATTAACCCCAGTGTGTTCTTTTTAGTTTCATCACATATATTTTAAGTTTGAATTTTTTTTAGAGAGCGCATTGCTTCTTTTTGTGGTTGTATGTGTTGGTTTAAAAACTATTGGAATATTTTGGCTTCAGACATTGAAGACAAATAATTTTTGATGAGGCAAGGATGGGATGCTATTCATTTGCATTATGTTTTAACTTGCTAACAGTGAGGGAGTAATTACTGTGAAATGATAAACTTCAGAAACCTCTCTTTCAAAATATTCACTTACATTGTGACAAGTACAAGTAATAAGTTAAAATAAATTATAAAGTACAGGTATGTAATGAATATAGGTAGTCATGTTGGCAGCTCGAGCATGGAGCATAGATCTATAGAGCAAATCAGTCATAAGTTACTCCTTTCTAACTTCTCTTATTGCTGGTGGCCTAACACCCTTTGCTACTGTTACAACTTAAAGGATAATTGATTGATGTGTAAGTAAAACCAACCCCTTTGTACAAATATTATTATGCTGGATTAATGAAGTGGAAATTATGATAAATGAATGCTACTACCTAATTGAATAGAATAAGGGCAGAAAAAAAGGTAATGCAAAACTGAATCATCTGGAAATAAATCTACTTGTACAGATCAATCAGTCTCAGATGTGTATTACATATTTTTGTTTTGCCAGTGTTTCAAATAGGTAAAATACAGGATCCATGTTTAGTCCAGGATAATATAAGTATAAGATGTTTCTACTTTTAATATGAATGGGAGTATTAATTAAGGGGTAATGTAAAATCAAGTACTGGTCGTTACACCTCATGGATTTTCATGAGCATTGTTGCACATGTGTACAAAGTCCTACTATTCAGAAAATCTTACCACTCAGAGTTTCTTACTGGGTTGTCCAAGGGCATCACCTGGCATTTGAACCCAGGACCCTCTGGTTAGTAGTCTAATGCTCTACTCACTGTATTACTACCCCCCTCCTGACCAATTTCATATTAAAGGAAATTATGAACATGTGTGATTTTAACAGTAAATTTGTGTGTGATAGTTATGAATTTTTAATTGCATATTACAGTAAATGTATAATTTGTGATGCGTGAATTATTTTAAACCATTCATCAAGAGCATTTCAAAAGATTTTTTTACACTACATATCTACCATTGACAATTATTATTCTATCATGGTGTAAACAGAATAGGTTAATTTCGGGGTCTTTGGAGGAGAAAGGAAGAAAAAAGGGTGGATGAAAATTTCCTGAAAGAAGCATTTGTGAATGCTTGTCTATCAGCTGGGTGGAAATTAATATATAACATGGGATATATGATGATGGGAGGAAATTTAAAAAAGTAGGCATCTGTTCTTTTTTTACCAGGATTTCAGCCATAGAGTAAAGAGGTGTCCCTTTTCACTGCTACTAGCTGGAAATTTGCTTTCACTATACTGGGGTCATCTGGCTTGAATTGTGTACATTGAAAACCTGGATATTATAGTTTTACCTGCCACTTAGAATATCCTGTAATGAGGTGTTTCATTCAAGTTGTCTAATAAGAGAAAATTGTGTGGAAGCAAGTCTGGTTAATGATAGCATCAAAAAAGAATAACGCATAATAGCATCAAAATATTGTAAGAAATGTAATTTTGATGCTGCTGGAGAATTATAAAGAGTAAATGAATGGATCAAAAATATTTATCTATGTTAACATATATCATATATCATCATAAGGTACTATGTAGTATAGTTATTTTGGAATGGTATATGTAATAAGAAGTGGGTTTGGGCGAGGGTAGGGTTACCAAATGCTCTTAACGTAATATAGGATATTAGAAGAAAGTGAAGGGAATTAAAAAATCGTAAGCTGTAATCCAAAAAGCTGCAAATATGAATTTTATATTGCCTTAAAATACATGCATATAGTATCAACAAAATCATGTTCATTTCTTCTTGATTTGATTTTTTGTACACTTTTTTGGTAAGCTTATTTTATTTTTTCACTTTCCCTTAGCCTTTTTGTGAAAAAGCTTGAAAATGTTTTAAAACCTTGAACTCTGAATACAATACCTTGTGACGATGAGCTGCAAACTTCAAGTAGTAAGTTGAGGACTATTGTTCTTGGTATTTTGCTAGTGTTACCTTTCAAATCAACAAAGTATGATGATCATGTATATGATGTGTGTATATATATATCAAAAGCAGTGTATGAAATATAAACAGTTTTGAATATGTTGGCAATGTCAAGCAACATTTTTAAGCTGATAAATATCTCAAGTTCTCAGTAAGGGGGGCATTTAGGGGAGTTTTAGAAATTCCTCCTGGAGGGAAGAAAGAATTTAAAGTTGTAGGGAACATTCAAGATTTTCCAGAGGTCTGATAATTCCAGGCCAGGGAGGAGAAGTACATACTGGTCCATTTGGTTTTCCAAATGAGGAGAGGTATGGAATGTTAATGCCAGGAGAAGATGGTGATTTATGAGTGGTGCATCATTCAACACGTCTTCTTTGTTATCTATAAAAATCAACCAGTTGTCAACCTGAGGGTTGGTTTGATAAATGATGGTAAAGCTCACTTTGTTCTTTGCCCATTGGGGTGTGAAATTTAATCATTGGTACATGGGAGGTCAGTTCCTTTCTTTCCACCACCAAAGGTTTCCCAGGAAGATCTGATACCAAAAACTCTCACTGCTTGGGTGAAGCTGATTGTGTCCATAATTGTTGGGAATCAAATGAGGCCCTCCATCTAGTTCCTGAATGCTCTACCCACTAGGCTACCTTACCCCTTTTGTTATAAATATAAATTTCATGTAAAATTGGCAACCTGATCCTAGAAATAAATTCAAAGTAGGTAGCTTTTTATAGTATGACCACACTTTCTAAGCTGTTACCTATGCAACATGAAAGACAGATTCAGCAATGATAAGAAAAGTGAAAGGCATAGATTGGAATGAGGCATTAATGGTATGGATAGATCAAATAGGGAGAAATTTTAAAACCAGGAATAAATAACAATGAAGAGAAGAGGGGGCAGATGAATTGTCATCATTTATGGTAAGGCATTTAACAGAATCTTCGCAAAAACCCAAGTTGACTCTGACTTTCTCTCTACCCTTTTAATCAAAAGAACACAGTCTGGATGTGCTGGACTGCAGAATATGAAGCTACAACTTGTGAATGACATTTCATTCATAATTCAATATCCACTTCTGATATTAAATCAGTGCATCTCGAAATTCTGATTACCAAACTGGAAAATACCTCTCCTCCCTTTCTTAAACCCTCTCCATAACTCCTCCACCCCCTTTTCCAGAACTCCTTTTATGTTATATATATTGATGATGGATGTATGCTTTCATTAAAATATACTGTGCTTAATAAAATATGGTGGAAAAATACAAACCTTTTACACTCATGTGTCATTATTTCATAAAGTTTTATTAATGCAATGAATTTTTTGGTTCTCTGGGTTATTTTGCTACGTCTAATCTAGTTAAGAAGAATATTTTTTAACAGATGGGGATGGAAGGTTTTCTTTGACTGTGCAAAATAAAATACATTGATTACGTAATAATAAGTCAACATTTATTATGACCAATGGATTTTCCAAATATTCTGCAGGTATTGATCATAGGCACCAAACATTGGCATTTCATTAAAAAATATGTACATGCAGTGACTGGTAATATAATTAATTAAATTTACATAGTCAAAAATAGATATATAAATAACACTTGATTTCCATCTTCAAATCAAAAGCTTGATGTCTGTATTTGTTTTTTAAAGAATAGCATTTATAGGTGAATTCAATACTTTCCGGTGTTACATTGTGGAAGTTCATTTTGAATAATGATAATTAACGATGTTTTAATCCACTGAATTTTATTGGTACGACTAGTT
>LYUA01000159.1:626018-648074 GCA_002093875.1 Calopteryx splendens
CCATTATTATTATTATTATTATTGAACATGAGCTACTTAGCAGACACACTTACCTAAGGCACCAACTCTTAGATAGAAACTTGTGGTGGAAGTTGCAGATCGGGATATGTGAGCTTTCTTTAATGAACCAAATCTTCTTGAGAGTGTGCCAATTTCTGTGTCCCTCCACCTCACATTAGCATTCAGTTCACCATCGGAGAAGTCAATTTCATTCCCTGCTGACAATGATATGTGCTTGGAATCCAGTCCAAGGCCGGATGGAAGTTCTGAATCTGGTGGATAATCAAAGTGCAGCGATCTCGAGGACTGAGTCGTTGAGAGGGATGAGCAGCTATCGATCAGAACCCAGATGTAAATGCAGATGATGACAGATATGCTTCCCACATACAGATACAGCAAATAGATTCCCTAAAAAAAATATATTTATATATCATCTGTGATAATTTGTTCCATTATGCATAAATAGTTGGAGTAGTGAGGGAATATATGAGGAATGCGAAGGGGAATATTGTGGTGGGTATTTGGAGTTTGTGAAAAAGAGAGTTGTCAGGATTTGGGGACAGAATGAATCAGGGCATGAAAAGGAACAGGTGGAGAGAGTCAGATGGAAAAGACAGGAGATCTAAGGTTAAGGGTGGGGGACTGTTACGTGAAATGTCAACTAAATGACCCTTATAGGTGATATGAGATTGTGGGCTAGAGCTGGCCAGGGATCCAAATATATAACCCTCCCATTTATTGAGACAATGAGGGAGGTAGAGATATTGGGCAGGGGGAGGAAAGCAGGTAGGGAAGCATGAATCACTTTGGAGAAAAATAATTGGTAGCATTTAAGAGAAGGGAATATAGGCGCAATTAGATTGATACTTGGCATCTTAGAGATTTATAACATCTCAATTTGCTAAAATGCACCCATTTTTAAACTTTGGTATTATAAATGGAGACAGGAGTGGATTAATTAAAGAGGTAGGGATCTACAATGGAAGAACCAAATTTGTAGATTTCCACAAATCTACTATTAAGGGAAAAAACACTTTTCAATGCCAGGAGCATAATCATGGGCAGAGTTTTTTTAAGGCGATCATCTCAAATATGCTACTGGTGGCTCAGTTTAGTATATATTTTTGCCCAAAGTGCAGTGGGATCAACTTTTATAAAGCATCTCCCATTTTTCTTGGTGCATATCAGGACACTTTTTAGCAATAAACTACATCTCATGATAAGCAGTCATCACACTCTTTTCTGCACACATTATGCTGCTCATTTTGTTCAAGTATCTTTGCTTCAGAACATTATATTTCTGAGGGCAAGAGTTGAGAAAATGACTTCCCTAATTAAGTATAAGGTTGGATAATTTATAGGTGAAATAATTTTATTCAAAGCAACCTTATTTTTTGTTTAAATTTTTCCACTATATTTTACCCTTCATTTTCTAAAGCATTGGATTGGAATGCACACATTTATGTTCTAAAATTAGTGGGTAAGAGTGGCAGATGGACGAGGTGGTGCACATACCAATGTTTGGAAAATTATGGACGTGTTGCAGGGGATCGTGCGCTCCATGTCAGCGTTTTTGCATTGCAAAGAGGAATCATATGCTTTAGTTTGGATGGAAATGGTCAGCTCCAGGTTGGATCTCACCATTTCCATTATTCAAGGAGATTGATAATGAATGTGAAATGTTGTGATAGCTAATAATGCAAATCTTTGCAATCTAAGTGAAAATACCAACCTGGAAATTGAGAAGTTCAATGGAATTGTCCATAACCTCCGTGACGCAGAATACCATCATCAGGACAACCAGAAGAATTCCATAAATAGAGCTGAGGAGTATCCAAAGGTGCCAACTGAAAAGAGAGGGGAATGGCCCATGAAAGCGCTGAAGTGTAGTCATCAGCAGGGCTGTGCGATATTCTTTTTCCAATCTCGACCGTCGATATAAAATAAATTTAAATTTATGGCGACACATCGATATGGCGATAATTTTTGTAAAGGTGTACTGACCATGTCGGAACTGGCGTCGTCAGGAAACGACTATGGGGTGGGGGTTAATTCTGGGGCATTCAGGATAATCTGCATCGCGCACATTGGTCAATTGAGAATTGACCGTATAAATACTTAAATGAACTAAGCGCTCTTTCTCACTTGCACCATTCTACATTTTTTTGTCTTAAATACCTACCAAAATCTCGAATATTTTTATGGCTATCGATTTTTGACTCTGGGGGGGAGTAATTAAACACCCAAAATGCCCTCCCAAGCCCGACGCCCAAGAGGCGTCACCCGGAATCGAGCCCGAGCCCTCCGGATAGTACCTATATCAGCGCTCTACCCATTGAACTACCGCGACCCTGTTCATAGTCATAATATCATCCAAATCGACAATGTTACCCATATCGACGAATTTCGTCCACATCGTCACTTAACGAAATTATCGACCCACGATATGTTAGCCCCTTGAAATGATCCACATAGACTTTCTCTCAGTTCAGTGGAGAGATTGTTTCTCCCGAATACTCACAATGGCTCCCCCTGATCGGCTATGTCCCCGAAATCCCGCCCCATCGTTCCGGAAAGCACGCCTAGGAAAGTCTTGAGGCTGAGGCCGGCGCAGCTCTTCCTCCCGCCCGTGCCCTCCGCCGCCCCCTTCTCCTCCTCCGCCGCACCACCCTTCCCCGCCCCGCCTGAGGGGGGCGAGGCGGGGGCGGCCTCTTTCTTGGAGGACGCACTGCCCCTCGGAGACCCTTTGCAGTGGTCCTTGCCGCCCCCAGACTTCGCGTTCAGATGCGGCGACCCGCTCAAGCTATCCCTCTCCTCCGAGCTCCGTCGATGATGCTTGCCGGATCCTGTGTGGAAGAGAACGGGACGATTAATTGAAGGGGTTGTGTCAGAGGACTTTTTTCTGCTTGGGGCTATCCTTAAATTATGTTAGGCCATTTTTGGACTTTTTTCGTACCTCCTCACCCTTTGTGAGGGCCAGTAAAGACATAAATTCTTCCTCTTTCGTAATTACCGGTTCGATCATAAATATCGAACGGGTACCTTTTTCGAAAATACGATTAAAAAAAAAGCCCATTTAGGCAGCAGCGCTTTGCGTGCTCATCAGTTGCATTAAACATTCTCGAGTGGGATAGTTATCGCCTTGTGACTGGCAGTCGTCACGTAAATTTAAGCAACGGCTGAAAAAATGCATTAATGTACCTTACCTAAAATGCATCCTTAAACCCACCCCACCCTCCACAAGATAACCCAATGAACCCTTCCTCCCACCAAATGCCTTTCGTAATTCAAGGATAGCAGCCCGTCATGATGCTTGTGAACTCAATTAATTTCAAAATAATAAAACAAGCTGCCTACCACATATCCGAATCCACTCAAGGAACAGCCATGTTGAATTTTTAATATAAGGAAATAATCGTGCGGTCAAGGAAATGAATGCTCATTCCGGTTTGTAAACAAATATGAATATACATATTTATCGTAGCCAGGATTGTCGTTCAAATCCACTCTATACTGCTTAGTAAGGTATAAATTAGTGAGTATGCCTGGCCTATATAATTGATATAATCAATATAATTTTATATTTTCCATGGAAACGAAAAGTTTATTTACTTTTGCAGAGGGCTTCTGAAAGGTATCGGCGTCTATCATTAACTATACAAGTGACTAAATTATTTACAACTTTATGTTGTTATTTTGTGTACACAAATTATATAATTCAACTCCACTTTGTCCAAGGATTTAAAGCCTTCTGCTGAAGTTTGCAATAAAATGGGAAGCAAAGTTAATAGCATATTTCTCTATTTTACCGTTCTCGTAGGTTTACATTTCATGCACTACTGCTTAAGGGCTGGCTAAATGCGTTGCCATTCATTGCGTTTATAGGTGTCAAGAAATTTGTCGGTGCACAACAGTTCATATCCTTTGTTCTACCAAACAAGTGGTCTCAGAAAAATAAAGGTTTACTATAGGTTCCTTAATGTGAATGTGTTAATAAAATTTTCATATTGGTACCTAAACGCCCTTTTACAGCACAGCAGGCCGTTTCGATCTCCTAGTAGTGGGATTCAGAATCGAGCAATCTTTACCACCCATGTTTTACGTCTCCTGCCTCCGTTATTTGGCTATTGCCACCCGAAAGTTTCATTTAGCCAGCGTCGTCTAACTCTAGGGAGAGAGTGTGTGCTTTCCTTTCAGACCCCATTGCAATTTAGAAGTATTCATATAAGGACAATTACTATGGTACTCAACAGAAAGAATTTAGCCGAAATATAATGTAAAAATTCGTTGACCTCATGTAGATTCCGGGTGCTAAGGAGTAGCGCCACGAAAATCGCGTGTATCCGCCCCTGTCCGAGATTGGGGTCCACTGCAGTGAAAGAAAACCTCCCTTCCTGAAACATGTATTTGGTTTTGAATTGGATTTACAGTCAAGTGGATTAATGAAAGCAACTTTCTGCCTTCTAATTGCATCAATTAAATTTTGGAAATCCTTGTTACTGGTTAAATATTTGCCCGAAGAGAACAATACAAAGGAACAAGCATAAATATCTCTCCTTTACGACCACAACTCGCTGCGTAAAATAGTCAATGAAACAAAACATCGTACCGCAAGAGATTTTCAGTTGATAGAATATCGATATAATGAGTGATGAAATACTAATTTCGATAGTTTTCTATAAGTTGGCTATCAATGTCGTTGGTTGTTAAGCATTTGAAATGCGAATTTGCCTACGATAAATCCTCAGATGGAAGCTAAATGTAGGAGTAAGAAAATAATCCCCCTATTCGGAGTGACATACGCTAAGAACAATGCGTGGAACGAAACAGATACAAAGAAAACGCCTTTTGCACTGCGCAGTAATGAATTTTTATCAGCCCCATATGCCGGTGAAGAAATCCATTTTCCGTAAAAGACAGAGTAAGTACCAATGGGATGACCGAGAAGCAGCAGTGACCATGGATAAACAGACCATGGATAAACAGAAACATGGATAAACTAGTTAATCGCACATCGCTCGGAAGTTGTGTACGTATTAAAAGCTTTCACCGCCTTAATCAACTACAAAAGTAATGATGTGTTGATAGATTTAGTGCCTCGTTTTCCGTTTTAAAATTCGCGTTAGTAACAAAAAGTGTTAATAGACTGCCATAGTTGCTTATGCTGAAAATTCTCGGTATAATGCTACATCTAATTTCTCAAAGTCATGGTAGTTTCAAGAGGTGGACAATGTTCAAAAGAATAGGTATGCAGTGTTTACTTATGCCGAAATAAATACGGTATTTCATAGAGCGGGAAATTGGGTGGATTTGAAAATATTAAATTATTCTTTGATCATTGCGGTGTTTTTACTACAGGGTCCATACATTTTGGATTGTGTTTATTTTCAGACTCGTGAAAAGTGAACGATTATTTCCAAAGCTATCAGTTAAGAAGCTATTACAAAACACCGTTTAATAAGTGCCATAGGTATTCATTACTCTTCATCAGATGAAAGAAATATCATAAAATGGAAGTATGGGACATTTAGTTAACTACTATCGGCTAATACGCTTAATGCCTTGATGTTTTTTCGTACCCAGGTCTGCCATTAACTGGTCCATGTGCCCGGTCGGCGGTCTTCCTTCGTAGGTCTTCCCGTTCGCTTTTTTTCAGCAAGCTATCGTGTCTCAAATTTTCTTAGGATAAGATTATCCCTTCTTCCCGGTGTTTTCATCGTTACTCTTCTCCCATTTCCTGTAAAATTTCATCGTTATTCGATCCATCATAGTTTGATATTCAACAGCCTCTCCAAAGCACGACATTCCCATTTCTCCCAAACTTCTTCAATGTATATAATTTCAAGGTTTATAATTTGATCTGAGAGTATAATTTTCCCCTCAAAAAAGCCTTCTTGGCTTTAGATGCCTTCTTTCTCCTTCCAGCGCTTCTGATTCTGCTTCCGAAATGACTGAACTCCTCCACGTCTTCAAGATTCAGCTCCACCAGTTTTATATTTGTGGTGCCATCAGTTTTCTACCGCTGGTCTTAGTTTTGTTTACGGTTATCATCGGGTTGTATTTTATCATCATCTTCTTCAAAGTTGACAAGCGTCCTCTTCAGAACTCCTTTTTCCTGCCTCTGAAATTATGGCGTCGGAAAAAATGTTTGTTTTTGCTCCGCTGATACTCTTGTAACGAAAAAATCCCTTAGTAAGCTCTTTGTAGGCCGAGTGGCAATTTTGAAAGAGCTTAGGTTTTTATTACCGGCATGCTAGCCTAGTGAGTAGAATATTCGGTTACTGATCGGAGGACCCGAGTTCGATACCCGGTAACTAAGGACACATCCACCGAAGATGATGTATTTTTCTGGTACTACCGGATCTACCTGGACAACCATAAGTGCCCCCCTTCCTTGATGTGTGAATTTCACAAACCGCAATGCTGATCACGAGATTATTTCTACCCTCACGTATTCAAACCAATTGACTAGTGTCGATCGTTTATAAATTTTCAAATTCTCCTATAACTTAACTGTATTATGCTTATCAAAACTGGAAGTGATGGCAATTTTAAGGAGATCATCCTTTCGCTTTGGTGGCAGTTTACATGGACTGCCGGATTCGCCTAGCAGAAAAACACAGAATGAAGGCCCTTCTATTTCAACGAAGAAAAAAACTCTATTATATCGAGAGATGTGAATCTTTGCTTTTGCTGTTTGGAAAAATCGTTTGAGCTCCATTTGTGTTTTTTTACGGCGCCGAGGGCCCCTAAACTAACACCACCTTGAGGTAATGGGA
The DNA here is from genome assembly GCA_002093875.1 of Calopteryx splendens. Classification (NCBI taxonomy): domain Eukaryota; kingdom Metazoa; phylum Arthropoda; class Insecta; order Odonata; family Calopterygidae; genus Calopteryx; species Calopteryx splendens. The sequence goes on from LYUA01000159.1 coordinate 632,798, forward strand.
AAACGAAGGAGTGACATCAATCATCCACTTTTGCTCACCTCTTCTCTTTCAAATGGACATTAATTGCGGAGAAAATATTTATCGCTAGGGACAAGCGAGCATCTCTACCAATCAAGAGGTGGCATGCTCGCCACATGGCGCACCCGTCAAGTCTTGAAATAACATGACCGCGCGCATTTTCCCCTCGCGCGGCGTGGTAGTGCGTACCATGCTTTTGTCTCGGCGTGATGAGACGCCAGTTCTCGTCACTTCACGGCCGGGAGAGGGGGGGGTGGTGGGGGAGGGCGAATGAAAAGTTATCTCGAGGTGGCCTACCTCGGAGGGACAATCCCCCTTGGGCCCCGGGTTTCATTTCCCCCAAACACCGCAACAAATGACTCGTTAGCGGAGTCACTTTTCAATGAAAATGGGGACGATGAGATTGGTCTCGATTTCGACCGAACAGTTTAAAAATTCATTACCCAGCGGGTGTTCGGCTCGATGGGATATCTCGCGAGTCACTTGGAATTATTTTCCATAATGGTTGAGAGGTTACAAAACTCGACGTGACCAATATGGCCGGGCGATGCCACACAACGAGGGTCCTTCAGGTAGTATTAAGTACTTTATTTTTTATAAGTGGTCCGACTATTGATCATATTGCACCGTTAGCATGAAAATCCGTTGCCCGGCAGCGAAACGCACCATTCCCCAAAACGGTATTCAAACTCTTAATGTTTGCTTTGTCAAACAACCGCTTTCCCCGAGTGAGCATCCGGATTGGAAATCATTTAGCAGACTAAACCCCGAAATGAAGGATGGATGTGAAAACAAGGAGGAGCAGAAGTCACGGCAATCAAAATTATGAATTTTCAGAAAAACATCTCCTGCCTTGGGTGTATTTATCCGCCGCGTAGAGTATATTCAGGAACTCATTATAGACTCTGAGGGTGGGGAAGGGATGGAGCGATCGACCCTAATTCTCTTCGGTACCCAGATGATACTTGCTCCGGAATTTGCTAAGACTTTCGCAGCCAGAGAAAGTTGGAAAATAAATTATTGGAAAAAGTTGTCAAACACTTTGTGACTGAGTTATCCCGTTGCCTGTCACTTTGAAACCATACGAATTTAATAAAAATTTGGCGCTACATGACACATTAGTCCCATTGAGTCTGTGCCTCTCCACAACATTTTTTCCTCACTCTGACGACCCTCAGTGTTGCAAAAAATGGAAAATAACAAATGGATGTAATTTTTTGCACGAAAGAAAACTTCAGGAAATTATTAACCGAACGCATTTGAGAGCAAAAATGATCGGAATTATTTTTCCAGCCAATGATACATTTTTTCACAGCGGTCAAAATCACTGTTTTACAGTATTAGAGGAAAGAGGGTTTGAGTTTAAGAGTAAATATCTCTTCAAGGTTACGACGTTTCAGGTATTTCTTCCCATGCTTTAAAGCCAACCTACAGATGCTTCTTTAAGTACCTTAAATTATTAGGGATTTTCAGATAATGGGAACGCGTTGTCGTATTTCTGTGTCCGAAATCACCGTTATTTTTCCAAATATTTTCCTGCCCACGAAAAAGAATGGTGTTGGCATTTAAAAAGAGAGCCTTCGACAGTAAACAACACGACCGACGGCTGGCTTGAAATGTAAGGGATAGGTAAGGGCAAAGCGCTCACCTCGTGGTAAGCCCGTTTCTCCGTCATGCTCACGTATTCAGAGTGGAAAAGGGTAGGTTCGGACTAGGGTAAAGGTGTCCAGAAGTAATTACCTGGATCTGAACCTGGGTACCTATATCAGTTACGACAGGGGAACACGTCACCGGTTGATGAATAGGCAGATATTTAGAAGCTATTCGCTTTCGACGTTAATTAAGTCATTAGTTTTAAAATTCACAGGAAAGATGGCCCTATCAAATGCAGTAATAAACGTACAGAGTTTATGTGAAAATGGAACATACCTGAGTCGATTATAAATTCAAAAGAAGCGTTTGGATCGTAAAGCAAGCGGCAGAGAAGGAACCTCTCTCCCCAACCCTGAATGCGCGGGTTTCGCCTGCCATAATAAAGGTTAATACCAGGTGGTATACTACCACCACACAGGCATGTGATAGCAGTGAGCTTGATTGTATGGATGGCGAAGGGTAAGATGCACAAAATGATTCAAGACAGAGGTCAGCCGTCAGATCACCATTAAGCCTCGCTTTTCCGGAGATTCGCACGCTGTTCAAGACCCTAGAAATCCTCTTGTTTTACGACTCAATTCGAACACTGCGACAACGGCTCACGGGCTAGGCTGTTCCCGGAATCCCAACGAAGAAGGGAAGCGATGGCAGCAGGCTCGCGGGAGAAGACCGTTCGAGTTGCTTCGGGAAGGAAGTGGGGGAATCCATGACTTCACACATATGACGGCCCGTCTTTGTTTTGTTCGAGAACAAAAGAGGTCGCACCTGCTCCCCAGTGTCACGCAGAGAATTTACCCATTTACATCGTGGCGATCCTAACTGAAGAATTGCTACATAACTTCGTGCGTGGTATGGCGGGGGGTTGAGGAGACCCCCTGTACCATTTAACGGTCTCGGATCGCTTGTTTCCGGTCGAGTGGGAGCTCGGGGGAGGGAGGGGTTAAGTAAGCGCTTCCAAGTTCTAAGACTTCACCCTCATAGATTTTATTTTACCTCCGAACAATGCGGAATATTGACGCGGTTTTTGTGGCCCATTTTCCTCGCGGCATCGACGTTTTCTGTTTCTTCCGTCAGCGCCGACTCTTTTACGACCCAACCCGATCGCCGTCTCGATATTTACGGGGGAAGGCTAATTGAGTGTAAAAAGTTTGAAAGCTCGGAAAGGAGAGCGCACAGACGATCGCGCGTGGTACGGGTAAGCCTTTCCTAAGCGGGCGGAAGAAATTTCGCCAACTAAAGCGAACGGGGAAATTTTGATGATCTTAATTTCCATCCGAAATGGGATTTCGAACGACAGGCGTGGTGAGCGAAAAATACTTTCGGTAACATTCAGAAGAATATTATGAAACAAATTGAGACCCTGTATACGCTCAGTGCGAATTTTATCCGCACTTCCGAAGGTTGTTAATGAAAACTTAAACATATAGGTGTTTTGCAATTTACACGATACCGCCCACTTAGTATTTATATACACAACCTGTAGAAGGTATATGTTACATATACCTAAGTAGCACCTCTATGCATTGAATGCTGTTTCTCCAAATCTTGTCGCAAACAGTTTTTGGCTTATTTCCGATATACAAGTTGAAAACTCAAAGTAATTTGCGGGCCTGAAATGTCAGCTACTCAGTTATTATTAGCAGTAATATTGCGGGCAAAGAAAGTTTTTTTTGGACCCAAAAACTAACCACTGACACTTTTCTAAGCCCTGTTTAAACCTACTCTAAATAACCTAACGGTCTCCATTATAATAAACTAATTTTCAGCTCCAGATATTTCTATTTCCTTTCTTACCGTCCAAAATACCGTCTAACCATTTCCTTGGTATACGCTGAGTACCCAACATTCTCCCCTCTATCAATATCCATTATTCACTTAATAAGCCATTTCAATTATCCACCCCGTGGCGGCAGTCAACACTGCATTAGAGCCGCTTATCAAAAGGAAATTATCATTTAGGATAGCCTACCAAGATGTATTAGTAGCTTTTGTGAGGTCCCTGGAAACGTTTATTCATCGCCGTGGACTTAAGAACACTTCTGAACGGAAACGGAAAATGTCAATTATTTTCATAAAAAATTGAACGACTTTCCCATTTCGAACGCCAAGGAATGATTCGGATGAGAATGAAAATAATAAAGAGCGTTCCATTCTCTCCCAGGAACGGTTTTCAACGGAATTCACCTCCAGCATCGTCCTCCTCGGGGGTTAACACCTTTGGTGATTGGGTTCGCCATATCATATCTATGGTATTAGTTAGTGACCTATTCATCAGGCATACGATTTTATGATTACTAAATGAAAATATGTGGTTTTTACGACAAAGGTGATGCTTCAAGCTCTGAAGAATTCTTTCTATTAAATAGGCATCATTATTAACTGAATCGGTGACTTCCTGGCATCTGCATGTTATCAGTGAGAGCTTTCATTGACATATATTGAATCCGGGAGAAAATAGGGATGTGAAAACGGACCGGAAAGGAGTAGTATAGTAATCTTTTTCCTTCGTGCTACCTAAAGATAATAAGCTTTCCAATTCTCTGTGGCTATAAGATCAGTGTTGGAATTGATGCATTGAACGATTGAGGGTATACATGAAATAACACTTCTTCATTTTCAAATAAATAGTAACGTACTTTTTCGCAGGACAATACCAAGTTTAAATTGCCCTGTGGAAAAGTGCCCTCGCCATTTATTTGAAATGAGCACCGTAAACGTCTGTGAAGTGAAGGTTGAATAATTTATTATTCTAGAATTTAGTTTTCTCCTGGAACCAGATGTGAAAATATTGTGCCGGGTTTATTTTTTGATGTAAAAATGGCCAATTTCAAGGGATCGAATACCCTTTAAGGTGTCGATTATCCCTCGCATGAGAACGAATATTTTGTCTTGCATGCCACTAATGACTCGGATTCCTTCAGGGATGAATTCAAACGCGCGAGAGCTGTAGTGATGTTAGTACAACTCTAAAATTGTGTTCATGTTGACGTTGAATTGTTGATAAAAAAATCTTCAAACAGTTTTGCATTTTGCTATTTCCTTTTTTCAACAACATAATAGGATTGCATTCAGGTACAATGTCAACGTTGTGTATCATTTAATGCGGTGCTGCTCTTTTCCGGTACATCCTAAAGATACAGGACAGGTGCACATTCAAAAGGAAAACTCCAGGCTAACTGGCGAGAGAACACAAGCGTCGATGCGCCTACATTCATTTTAACATTTATCCTCCTTCTTGAGGAAAATATCCTCATATTTTTAAACTACAAACTTCAGGAAGTCAAACCCATTATCAACAGTATTTACTGCCTCGTGCTCCCTGGAATCCGTTCCCATTCATCATTGTTTATAATGCAACTAACTTGACCTGAGATCCGTGAGAAACGTTAGCGATTATCAGCGGACAATAGAGTAGGTGAATCACGGGGAATGTACGTATAGTTTTTACAATGGTCAAATTTTCCGTTATGTGCACGCTGTGGACATTACCAGTGAGATTAAGGGGACTGAATCCTGAGGGCATTAATGCAGGAGTGTATTGTTGGGACCAAATGGCCTTAATGGTCGCACAACTCTTCTGTTACAAAAAACGCAGTAGCCATGTTTATGGACTCCTTGAGCTCCTGTTAAGCCCATCCCGAGCTCCTGCACGGGCACCGGTCAGTATTAACTCGGCAGAGGCACCCAAATATGATGAAAATTTTGCAAATTTAGTAAATTCAGGTGTGACTTCGTGGAATTGTCTTATATCCATTAATGAGGTAATATTTGTACTTTTTCACTAGAGATTTATAAACTGCGACCGGTTTCACTTTGATGAAGCATCGTCTGGCACGTTTTTATATACCACTGAGATGCTTTAAAAAACGTGCCAGACGATGCCTTAATCAAGGTGAAACCGGTAGCAGTAAATAAATTTCTTGTGGAAAAGTGCAAATTTTAACTCATTGATGGAAAATGTCGACCTTTTTTTCCCAGCTGTTGATTCCTCGGGAAAAACTAGGTAACGGTGCCTCGGTACCATTACCTATGCTACAAACCCTATTAACTCGGTACCTGTACGTAGGACAATAAAACTAGGTACCGGTACCTAAGGCAAAAATCCTCGGTATTTCTCGGTACCTTAGTACCGATACCGCTACCAACCCCTGATTTTGACCTCATTTTTTGTCATGCCACATTTTGGGGATTTTTGCTTAGTGTTAACATTTAGCTATAGGTATTATCTTTATTGAAAAACTGTGAAAAAAACTCAACGAACGTAATAAGGGTCCACACCAAACGGAGAGGACACGGTCAAGCACGTATATCCTGCGTCGATTATCGTCAGGAAATGCTATTCCTTATCAAATAAAACCACTAGGACTGAAACGCTCTACCTTTTTCCTAGCGTACTTATTATTACTATTGTTTTGGATTATTTTATTATGATTATAGCACCAGATATTACGATCCATCACGAAGGTGTACAAAACTTGGGAAAACGGATGAAAGGCGCTTTAATACTTCGCGTCTTCTTCACAAGATCAAATTCCCTCAGGCAAAGATAAGGCGGATGAAGATTGACACACATCATTAAAACTACTTTTGGCCGAGACTTGGATTGTGGAGTGAGGTTGGCGACCAGGAAAATATATATCTATTCGTTCTTCATGTGTCAAAATAATTTCGCTCGCCTTCAAATCAACAGAAACCATACCTGCAAGGAGCGTTCAAAGTAAGCTCTGTTTTTGTATTAAAAAAACTTCATACACAGTTTTTTTTAAATTTATTTTTACATGAAATAGCTTACCTTAGGCTATTTTTCGGTATAATTACCGCCGTTTTCAGGCACGTTTCGTGTCTGGATACCGGCTTGTTTATTCCCTCTTCAAATAACAGCGACGCCAATGGTGACAAACAATCCATCTTGAATGTTGACAAGCCCTCTAGAAATTCCGGGAAATCTATGCATAGTACGGATTTCGTGAAACGCCGATTCTCAAACATTTACCTGACCAAATCTTCATTGACAATAGAAGGCCGCCCGCTTCTTGATCCATCATGCTCACATCTGACCGGCCTTAGTTGAGCAGTCTTACACATTTTCTAACTATTCCATCACTCATTGCACTGTTACCATAATTCTCAACGATCTACCAATGAGTTTCAGTGATTTTGAGCTTTCTTCCACTCAGAAATTGGATAGCAGACCGTATTTCGCAGTCGGTTTGATCTTCTATCGACTTAAAAATTGCAAACAATCCAGACAGATACGGCAAGTGCCTCAAAAATGGCATAAATTATGTGGAAAAATAGTTTAAGACATGCTCTATCATGCATTCTTCAATTCGAACAAAAATATCATCATTATATTATTATTTCAATCCTAAGGTTAGTAGAGTGCAGCCCTCCATTCTTCCCTATCCTATTTCATTTCCCTCATTCCACAGCAGCTCTTCCTTCTTAAATCCCTATTTATATGACCTACGTATTTATCCCTTAGTCTTCTTCGTGGGACTTTCCCTTCGATATTGTTCCTGACAAATCCGTTGTGTCTTATGGTTTCATGACCCATTATGTCATGAACCCTCGGGCTCTTCTCGTGCTCCATATGGTATTTTCCTGTTCTGTATACTTATTCATTTTAACTTTATCGGTCCATTTGATATTTAACAACCGTATCCAACGCCAGGTTACGAAGACTTTTATTCTTCGCAGATCTGTTTTTCCGATGGTCCATGTCCCTGACCCGCAGAGTGCCACGCTCCAAAAATATTATGAGTGAAGTTTTTCCATACGAAAACTCCTCTTACTTTTCGAACGCTTCTCGTACTTTGGGTAAGAGTCTAAGAGGGACTCATGTTGGAACAAGGGCTCACCCAGATTTCACTCGTGTCCGGAAAAAAACAGCCACGCTGCAAGCTAACTACGTAGAAAATACGTGCACTTGTTTGGGAAACATTAAGGCGTGTCAGCATTATTGTTCTCTGTACCAACGCTCCAGTACTCATACGAGTTGAAGTATAGGAAACGTGTTCTGGTTCCAATCCCTTTGAAATGACCTCCGCGAGCATTGTAATAACATATTAAAGTGTGCTTCCATTTAGCAAGAGTTTATCGGATGCTTGTACATATAAGGAATAAAGATGTAAATAGGAATAGGTACTATTATTGAACTTGTACCGTTCTTCATATGTTAGAACAATGTGCGATAAAAAAGCGGTAGAACAAAGGAGAGCTTGTCTTCAGAAAAGTAATATTCTCTAAAAGCACGCGCTGCCGTCGGAATTTCCAATAATAGCAGGTAACATTTGGCCTTTCAGAGCTGGCATTAGCCATTGCAATATTGGGTGAAAATGGTCGGGAGAACAATGCAAGGTGCCCGTGGAATGCAGAATGAGGAATTCGCGCGTGAACACATCATTTGCATATTTCCGGTAGAGATATTTTTGAATGGAGATAAAAATAAGAAAGTACAATCAAAACTTAAAACTTAACCCAAGGCTTACATCTCTAGATCGATTTTATATTATTTTAAATTCGTGGAATAAAATCTATCTTGATTATTTTCTCATTATGGCCAAAAAATCTTTTTCTGGGATCGAAACCGGGCTGCCTTTCCGGAATGTTCGATTTTTTTCAGACGGTTGTATGACATCACGCAACAGTACTCAAATTTCAAACTCATTTATCATATGGAAGTGCATGGACACTTGTATGTACCTATGAGCGAATGCTGAACCACTTACATATGCTAATTCCAGGAACTGCGGTTGTATAAACTAACAATTCAATGTCAGATGTAAACGTATTTTAGCGGGATCGGCTTAGCGCTCCTCTTTGGACGTGTCAGTATGGGTACGTTTTGCTGACTCCAAAAAAACTTTCGTAGGTATTGGGGATTTACTTTGGAATATGAATCCGTGCGATGAGTCCAGAGTGACGCACGTAAATATGTGCAAGATTTCCCAAGAAGATATAAGCTGGGGTCGGCCAGTGACCTCACGTTTCTCTTCGCGCTGTCACACCCTTCTTCCAAATATCGCGCGGATGTGCCCATTGCTCCATGGGTGTCGGAGACGTCAGGACTACTTGTGATAAATCTGTCGAAAAACTAGTCACCATCGCGATCGAGGAAAGTGAGTGCGAAAACTAGGACGCACTAAATATATGTGAAAGCATTTTTTCTAAGTGGGACGTTTCCCATACGGATTAGAAACATTTGTTAGAGACCGTCGTGAAGTGTGCCCAAAAAGATAGAATCCGGATAGTTTTCCGGATACTAGTATTAGAGGCGATTGGAGAAATTAAGTGGACCGAAGAAGAAATAAAAAAACGAGCAGGTTTACTGAGTGGAAGAGGGGGTTAGATTAGGGAACGCCTCCATGGAAAAGAAAGAAAAGGTACACTAAAGAAAGAAATGTACACTATAAAGCATACTGAATACCCACGGTATATAACAGAAGGAAGAGTTAAAGCGAAATTTATAACAGGAATGCCGAAGGAAATCGCGATAGTCACATAGGTGCAATCACTCAAAATAAAATAAAATATGAACTAATTGTTTTATGACTTGATCAAATCGCAACGTTCCCCCCGATGGCCATCGACCTAACACCCCTTTCTGAACTCCCAAGTGGCGGCTTTAAAAGGGTAATATTTTCATGTAGATTGCTATAAACTGCTTTTAAAATACCTTCGCACTTAATTAATCACGAGAAATACGTTCATGATATTATTAGTTATTCTTTTCCCAAGAATAACTTGTTAAATGAGGTTTTTGAAAGGCATAAATATGGGTTTAAGATCATGCATCAGAAATGCCTTCTCTTTAATTTTATTTTGTATAAATTTGTAAGACAACTGGTGAGGTCATATTCCATCTCGATTCCATTGGACTTACCTTTTATCTAAGAACACGATTAAATTTAGGCCGAGGGTTTGCATAATGAGATTTCGCATATCATCGATAAAAGATATAATACAACGGGGAATATTTTTCGGGAGTGATTTTCGGCGTTAATCTTGATTTTTCCAGAGCAAACTTCTGCCAATGAATGTAATTGACTGTAAAAATGGCTGCTGCTTTTATTAAGGCACCACTGATGGTAACTTCCCTCTAATTTATGTATCCATTGTATTCGGATTGAATCAGGCCGTAAATTTTGAAACTCCGAGATAGTTGGGGAATGTTCTGAAGATGTTGATCCCTTGTCCTTTTCCCTACATTACTTGATTCTTGTTAGGATACGCTGATAAATGCATTCGAGATGAGCAGTTATGCAACCAGGAAGTCAGAGATTCTTAAATAAAATAAGCCTTGACCTAATACAGAGTGAGGGATGTTTCAAAGCAATTCAAAATTTACCGATAAATCCTCTTTTTCAATACGTACTTATACCCCGAGATCTGCCATAGAAAATCACGGACGCAGTAAAGCTACTGAGGAGAATCACACTCAAGCGTCATTCCGCTAGCCATATCAGTGGTTATCAATAGGTAGGTTTTGGCGTTCCAGCTTTCAAATCAGGGGTTCTTAAACTGTCTCCTTCCCTAGGGGAAGGGTAATACAGGGATGTTTTGAGGTGCCTCCCGACGGAAAATATCTCTATTGATTGGCTGATTTTTTTTACCAGGGTGTGAACCTCAAATTTATTTTCAAAAGAGGTGCGATGAAGAAAAGGCTAGGAAGCTCCGAATTACGGAGTGTTTATGGTATTAAAGCTTATGAATAGCTCATTCACCTGCTTTCATTCATAGGAGCCATCTGCACACCGTGCGAGGCGAGACTACCACATAGATCTACTGTGGGCACAGGGACTTGATGAATGACAAATGGAAAGCAAAATATTATAGTGCCGTCAAGTTAATAAAATCATTGAAAACAAGTGTTTATTTATATTTGAGTTCGTTCACGATTGTTCTTTCCATACTGACACCACTGTTAACCCTGTTTTTGCTATTCGTGTGAGGGAAGAATTATCAATGAAAAACATTTGTTCTAGAGACCACGTGCCAACTTCAATTTCTTCTTCTTTGTTGTTTTCTTTTCCTCCAGCATTCTTTCATCTTTTCGATATCTCTTTTATTTTCTTTCTTCAGGCCACCACGGATCTATTTTTTTCTCTCTTCTACCTTAGAACACCTCCAATTTTAACAGTTTCTCACTATCAATCTTTCTCACTATCAATCTTTCTAACTCTCGCCTCTTCTTCTTTTGTTTCTTTCTATATCTTTTTTTACTTCTTGGATCCAACTTTTTGTCTTAAAAACTATATTTTTGTATTTTTTTAACGATTCTCTCGGCTCCTGTGTTACTAGCTGGAGAGTAAATTATCGATCGGACTTCAGCGCAGTCACGTAACTATTACCTTTCGAAATTCGAAGGAAGTTCCCACCTCAGTTTTCCATTAGGACAGAAGCAGATAAAACCTTGTACTACGATTACTTAGTTAATCTCTCACCTGTACAATATTCGTTAATTTTATCCCCTAGCGGATTCTTCTGTTTCTTTTCCAAATTTTCTTCCTTCGTAAATCTCTTTCTTTTCTTCCCAGTCTGTGGGCTGGGAATACTTATAGTGCCTAGCGATTGCAAAGGTAATCTTTGCCGTTTAGGTAATTGGAGAGTAAGGTTCAAGAGGAGGAAGAGCGACGAGAGACCGAGTCGAGATTGGGGGCCGCAGTCCTAGCCAAGCTAGCCACGGGGCCGCACTACCTCCCAACCAACTGACGGTGCCCTACGCAACAGTATGCAACACCTGAGTACGACCCAGAGCACCAATGTCACCCTGGAATTCATCTCAGCATAGAAATCCGATTCAAAGGTCGCCACACGGAATGGATGGTTTGTGGACTAACCAGGGTAAGCAACTTTTCATTTATTCATAATTTCAAACCTTGCCATTCATAAACCGGGTCACACCAACTTCTTTATCGCATTATTGTTGTTGATGCGGGGCTATCGAAGTGTATATCTCTTCGAATGTTGTTAGCAGTGGCGTACTTGACACTAATGTAATCCTCGGGGCACACCGAAATTCAAGACCTTTCCATGCTTGAGACATTTACTGAAAGTTATGATGATAGCGATAATAGAAATGTTAATAATAATGATTTGCAGATGTTGGAAGCTTAACCAGTCGATGTTGAAAATTTAAACATAAAAATCTAAATCTAGGAGGATTGGATGGTGTCACAAAACTGAAGGTTCAATTCGATCACTTTTAATTAATACAAATTTTGGATAAGAACACCTATGGGATTTTTAATCTGTATTTTGGACCATCTTGCTTGAAACATAAAAAGATAATTGAAATGTAACATGCCTCACACAGCAATTCGCCTTAAAAAAATTTGTGGCTGAAAATTTATTTCCCTGTTTCGTCCTATTATTTTTGGGTAGAATTTAAATGCTTTTCAGACTGAAAAATGCAGTATGACCGTTGAAACGTCAACAACTATGCTTATGTGCAATTTTTTGACATAATTATATCTCTAAGCAATATCAATTTTAGAAATATTTTGTCGTCGTTCTCCAGCACTTTTTTATGCATAGTATAAGTAATTAGTAAGTAGTAATTTATAAGTACATATGCCTATGTCTATGTTATATTTTTTTGGAAAAGGTACCTATATTGAAGGTACCAAACGAAGGACAAAAGAGATGGAAGAGTTCCAAAGTGTGAAAGAGCATTATAAAAATGCCCTTTGTCTCTATGGAAAATTGCAGGTCATTATTTTCGCCGCCTGCTCTTCATACCGGTGCGACAACGTAAAATTTGAACGAGGTGCACATCTGACGTCGTGTGCGTTACACAAACAATGCCTTTGAAAATTCGCGTCGAGATAGGAAAGCGCGATGAAACCCTGTCATTTTAATGCTGTCCCACTTCTCCTCCGGGGCGTAGTAATTGGAACTCGGAAGGATGAGAAAAGATTTGACAAATCTGCGAGTGGAGCGCGCCTCTGAAAACACAATCGGCGCGTCAAGGATTAAGGCGATTCGTGCTTGACTACGTCAAATTCTACAGTTGCAAATATTATTTTCATTGGCTTTCTGTGTATCACATTAAAACTGATGTATCAAGACTTACAGTTAGAGTAGCATGCTTATTACGTTACTGATTAATGATATTTCCTATATTGCTCAGTGATAATTTAGAAAATTGATGGCCCATTGAGAAACTTGACTCGCCGTTGCTATGGAAGGTTTGTGTTTTTTAGGAGAAAGCAATATTCATTTCCTGTAAAAGTCATTTGTCAAGTTATATTTTATGAACAGGTATGTCGGAAGTATGTGAGGTTGAGTTCAACATAACCTTATTTGATCACAAAAATATCCTTTGGTTTTTGAAAGCCAACAGTCCTCTTTATATATTCTTTGGTAAAATTTTCAGAATATCTGAGCTCAATAGACCTCAAGTAAACAAAGCAACTCCAACGAAAAGGGGAGGGTCGATATAAATAACTTCTTGTTTACAATAGAGGCCTTAAATATTGAAGGAATATGCATATATTCGTCGATGTATCTCTAAACCGATATTAATTTTAAAGATCTGGTTTTAATACCGGATTCGAAAGCTGATATTTTAGGAAAGAAGATGGGCGTGGATTTGAGGGCTTTGTGGATTGGGAATGGAGAAGAATTGAACGATTTAAGCTTAGAGGCAGAGGAAGACTATCGAGGAAGGTATAAGTATAGTTGGTGATGAGACAAGGTAGCAGGGCGAAATCCAAAGACGGCAGACAAAATGGTCGGAGGAGATATTGAGAGGTAGCGGGATGTTAAAGGCCGTGATACAAGGGAGGATGCTGGGTGAGCGATGAAAGAGAAGGGATGGAGAAAGGGGAGGTTTCATATGACATGGAAGCAGACAAGTCGTACGAAGAACTGAAAAATGAAATGATACCGGGAAAACGAGAGGAAGTTGACCGGATAAGTGGAGCGTAGGTAATAGGTACTCGTAGTTTTTTTTATGGACCGTACAAAACCCACCTTGAAAATGTGGATTACTTATTCACTCGCTCAATTTAAATACGCCGATATTTTACCCAATGTCTCCCATCCCCATTAGCCGCGACCTCCACCTCGGTGTGTCTAGTCGCGCCCCCCGCAGAACTAGTCGCGTCCCGGGAGAACGACGCCGAATGTTCCGGCTGCGGGTCGACCGACGACGCAACGGAGTCGGCGCGAAAGGGGGCAACGCATAGCGGGGCGGCGACTCGAGCGAGCGCACAGCAAGAGAAAAAAAAATAGATCGAGCCACTGAGCGGAAAAATGGGAGAGCATCAGCAAAACCGAAAAAGATAAAAAAAAATCAAAAAGGCAAATGAAAACAATATTGTCGACTTTTTCCCATTTCTCTCGAGGAGGGGCTCCAATTCCGCCTTCTCAGATTCACGGGTCGTTGAAAAAGTGCTGGCGAAAATACCTTGGCATTCTCCTAGGTTGTTTTTTTTTAATTAATTTGTTTTTTTATCTTTTGCTGGGTGGTTTAACCCGCTAATAATGTGATTCATCCATACATCATTGAACAATATCTTTGCATCTTCAGATTGTTTCAGGCGCGTTTTGGTAGTTCGGATCACCTTTCCGTCACTCGATAAAAATCGAAATCGGAAAATAAAAGGGGCATATGCCTTCGACATTCTCCGCCTTTGCAGGGTAACCGTTTTTTTTCGCTACCATTCACGGAATGGATAGATGAAGGCAAGAGTTCCACATCAAAAGGTACCTAGCGTAGGATTTCAGGTAAGTCGCTGAACTTGATCAACCTTTACTACCCTATTTCGTCTTCGTCAATACATCAGCACACCGGCCGCCACAGAGGTGCACGGCAGGGGATTTTATGACACTAGTCTTGAAAAATTATGAGAAAGAAGTTAGTAAATGGAGGTTGGGGGGCGTATATACATTAATTTTTCAACATTTACCTCTCTAAGCGTTGTAGTTAAGCACTGGGCGCGGGAAAAAATAATCCTTGTATTTCTACAATACCTCTTCCGCAGTGTGATTTACTGAATATTGTGTGATGGACCGATGTAGCGTGAGTATTGGTAATCATTTTCTCGATTCAGCTATTAAATTCGCACAATTGATGCATACAAAGTTATTTTAACCTATCTTTGAATCTTTGAGTATCTATGGACTCCCATTCAAGGTCATGCAGTGATTGTGTGACACTTCCCTCATAGAAATTTTCCACGAACAATTTTGAACTTTGAATTTCTTTCAGTTCCTGAATCAATGTTTTATCAGATGATACAAAATACTTGCAGAACATTCGAGATTCAATTTAACTAAAGAGAAGATTTTCCTTCACTTTTCATTCCGAATTTTTCCCCTCGAGAAGTGTGGTGGTGGTATAACCAGAGATCTGCCATGTTAACTTGAGCTCCAATTCATAAATCTAAACCTCTTGTTTTTTTTAGAAGTACATCACCGTAAGTTTTTGTGTTTGATTCTAGTCTCCATTCAGTCCAACACCATTTCCTTGTAAGTGCTTTGCGTTTTCGTTATTTTATTTGCATAATACTGCATCGTCAGAGATAGTCCTGTGTGATTTTAATGTTTTTGAATGCATGCCGTTAATTCAGTATTATCGTTTTCTGCCTTATCGACC
>LYUA01000160.1:149891-162879 GCA_002093875.1 Calopteryx splendens
GCAACCCTCCCTCCCCCAGCCCCCTCACGACGAGCTTATTAGTTCCTAAGCCAGGGAGTTGGGGGTGGGGGGAGGCGGAGACGAAAGTTGGAATTTCTAACGGTGCGGAAATTCTCAACTTAATTCCCTATCGCTCACAATTATTTCGCCGCTTCGGTTCTACGTCTTCTCGTGCAACCGCTGCATATCCCTGAATTTATTCCTGTTTCCACGGCGTGGAGCTTACGGCGTCGGTCTTGCCTTGTTTTGAATCGCTGACGCCAGAATCTTCCGCTGCGTCTGTGCGTCAAGTCCCATTATGTTTCTAAACAAAATACCAAACGCATTTGCAAAAGAGGAGGGAATTGATGACCGGGACTCTTACAATGTAAGGGCGTGAGGAAGTGATTAACGGAGGCCAATCCGAAGAGCTTGTGGTTGCATGATTCAGAAAATTCAGCCTTGATTGAAGAGGAAGATCGTGGATTGGGAGGATTTTGAGATATAAGGAGAAGTGAGATAATCAGTTGGGTAGGGGAAGGGGGCAGACGAAGCAGCATTTAGAGTGCGTATGGGGGCAGATCGAAGAAGACGGAGAATTGTGGAAGGAGGGGGTGCTGGAAGGTGGCAGGATGTTAAAAGTTGCGATGGATAGAAGAATTCCAGGCTGAGGAGGCTGAAAAAATAGGCATTTTGGGATACACGCTGTGGAGGCTAGCAATTATGAGCATTTGAAAGAGGAAATAGAGCAGAAGGAAATGTACTGGAATTGTACAGAAAAGCTTTTAGTGACAGAAAGAATTATGCATAATGATAATAGATCGCATTGCCTCACGCTCACGCAAATACATATGTTTTAAATTATTTTTAGTGAATTTCAGGTGCATTGCATTAATTTATAAACATGAAAACAGAATAAGCAAGACAGTTTCAGAATGAATAAGGTGATATGTATCCGCATCAAAAACAAAAATAAAACGAACATCACGCAGATAGTTATATTCCGGATCAAATAATATTGGGCATTAAATATCCCAAATAACAGAGCGTACATAGGGCTCACAAATGCAAACCCTTGTATGGGTTGGAGCTCCTGTCTCTGCACTACGAGTTTTTCAATACAGTGTCCAAGCTCAAGCGAGGAGAGAAAACTCTTAACATAGGCAAAAGTATCTTTTTCCTAGACCTGTTGCCTGGAATCCTTAGGAAATCCCAACGATCGAGAGATCTAAGCATATGAGATTCCGAAATCCCTATAAGGTACGACTGAGGGAAGTCGCCATGATATTTTTAGCATTTGGAATAAGGAATCACTAAATTTCACTCAGCTGTTCCAAATACCAGAGAGACAGGTCTCAGTCATATTTTACTCTAGAATTGTCCCACTACCAAAGAAAGAACTACTCCCATTCATAAGTAATGATACTTCAATTACAGAAATATTGGCAGCGATAAGTTATTTATCTGAAAGTTTTAATTCTTGTTTGAAAATGTCGTTAATTATGCATTCGACGCCTTATATACTATTAATACTAACATTTTCACCAAAGCTTTGAACGTGATATGGATGACTGAAACACAGCTATTAGATATGTAAAAAAAACAATCCGGGTTAATTAATTATTGTTGGGGCATGCATTAATTCATGCTGCAATAAATTTTTAATGTTTAATGGTGAGAAATAATGGATCTATAAAATCCCTTATAAATTAAAAAAAAAACAAATTGAAAGCATTCCTTGATGATGTGCTTTGAATTCGTTTGTACTATTTAACTTGGAGTTTACTTCCTTTCATATAAGGGGAGCCACAGACAGGACTTTCCTTTCCTCTCCATTTTCAAAGGTTAAAAACTAAGAAACTTGGTTTGGAGACGCTGTGGAAAATGCTCGACCAAAGCGTGAATTTATCATTTAAACGAAAATTCTTAACAGGAAAGCACCTATATGTCAATATTAAAATTAATTTTTATGAATCTAATTCCATTAGTTATTTCCTCGTGGAAATAATACTTTTGTACTTTGATGCCCTCATCCGTGGATGATTGACGCTCTGGAATTAACTTACGCCCATTTTGATGCAATATTATAGGTAATATAAAGAGCATTATTTTAAAAGAAAATTAGGCAATCTTAAAACAAACCTAATAGGCTTTCTTTACGGTATATGGCATAAGAAGGCCAATAGGCCATGGAATTTAAGAAGCCGGAGCTTTCAAATGTGCGACGGGGTAAAAAGAAAAATCGTTTAATAAATATTAAGGGGAAGATTATAACATGCGCATCTCTACATATCTATTATTTGCATTATTTTGAAAATTGCCATATTCCTTTTATTATATACTATATAATGATTATTGAAATAAATCGAAGGCACTAGAAAACATCATCAATTTTCCTTCTAGGCTTTCAATACCTTTTAACGCAAATACAATTGCACTGTTAAGAGATGATATATTGGGAAATAAAATATTTTTGAACCAAGTCGTGGATTTGATTTTGTCCATCCATGAACATGTTGATTCCACAATAAAATACTCACCATAACAAATAAATTTTTATCTGCTGAAGAAGCATCAATTTTCAAAATAATGTAATGGATCGCCTAGCTTCGCTAGTAATGTCATCAATTCGTTATGTGGAAAGAAATTATTAGTTTTAAACCAGACCTCATAGGATTGCTGCTAATTTGCTTTCATTTCATTCTTTAGCCCGTGAGATTTGCGAAGTAAACCACAAGAGCATCTCCCCTTGACTCAGAGAAGTCCAATCCAAAAGAAAGCACATGTCCTTACACAGATATGGTGAACTATCCCTTAAATGAAATATAAATATTTAAACATTTTGAACGAATGAATTTTTTTGATTGCAATGCGCTATTGACGTTCCCACTGAGGGTCCGATAAGCTTTTCATCACGCCCTCCTTCTCCCGAACCAAATTAAATCGATTAACACAGGAAAAAATATACTATATCACTTCACTGGCCTGTACAGTGGTATAGGGAAATTTGTCTCGCTTACATAAACATTCATATTAGTTTGAAATGACACGAGGGCGGTAATTTAGCGACAGAAATGAGAGAGGGCTCGCATTCATCAAAACATTCTTGAAGTGGCAGGCTTATTGGTGATAATTCATTGCCTCCAGCATAAGCTATTCGACCGCTTCGGTCCACAGATGAACGAAACGCAATTTTATTTCCCCGAAGCGAGCTGACCGATAGAAGAGGAACGAATGGATCCGCACTCGAATGGGCAGGGCAATCCGTGCATTGGGCGTCACAATACGCCTCACGAACTCCACACACACACAATGGAAACCCACATTTTTTTGTAATTTTTTCTCCCTCTCCGCGGTCTGACAAAAAAAACTGGCGTATCTGCGGGGAAAGCATCCCAGGCTTTATTTTTTACACATACGGGGACGGAGTGCATTTCTAAAGACCCAATTTCAAATCGGCCACCCCATATCTCTGGCCTTCCTTTCGATGCTGTTCATTTCTTTTCAGTAAACTCAGCATTATCATTTGAGTCTCGGGTTCCTATCTATCACGTAGCTGCTCGTCAGGCGAAATCGTGAATTCTTAACGTGAGCATTATACTCTAGGAATCGTTCCATAATGAATTCCACATGGATTTCTTAGTTCTGTTCACCGTGTTTCTTTTTAAGAAAAATGTGTTGCAGTCATACAGATTTAAATTGGCCATTTTTATGTCAATTCCTCGATAAGGACGTTACGAAATAAACTGCAAGTCTCCCTATTGCAGAGATTCTCGTTTGATACGCATCGAGTGAAATGTTGTACAATTTTATCGTATCTCCTTTTATATAACCGCTCCTGATATCCGTTCCAATTACTCATTTAAGACATTTCGCAACTTTTCATCATTGCACTTTAAACTGATGTACTTGGATTAGGCTTGTCCAGTGGCTGCTAAAGTTCATTAATATGACATTAGAACTTTAGTTCTGGAGACTAAGGTGATTGTAACGCGTATACACGATACTTCGGTGTCCCCTTTGGTGCCTCGGTTGCTTTAATATCGTTTATAGATACTAATATGCATACATAAACAAGCGAAATATTTGAGAATCCGTAGGAATTTCAGGAAAGTCGAGTTATAATTTCGATTGTCATCCAAATAACATTGTCTGGATCGCGAAAACCTTTAAACTCAGCGCTGTTTGAATTGTTTCAATCAAAATTTTAATTTTCAATAGGTACTTAAATCTTTCAAGCTCTGGATTGGTAAGATTCTCATTTCCAACGTAAAATTATCTGAACGTCGGTATTTTTCTAACTTCCCTCGTACCAAAAAAGCTGTTGGAGAACCCAACAGTTAACACCAGAGAGCCTCACGAGTCGATACCTTCTGCCTTAGTGTTGTTTATAATCATTTCCGTTTTTGCTTTGCACTTTTGTGGAGTAGTGAAGGTAGTAAAATTTCCATGCGCATATGCGCAACACAGGAGGTGCGATATTTGACAACAGTATTTGCCTTTTCACTCGTATTGCACTGATCGAAACGTTCCATTAAGCGATTACCCTCGGAATGACTCGAATAGCAGTCCAGTTGGGAAGGCCCACTTTTTAAGGTATCATAGCCAATCCTACGCTACTTTACTATCACTACCACTAAAGTGGCCGCCTTCCTAGTCACCATCCGAGCGGCTTCGATTGTTTTTGCTAAAATCATTAGGATCGAACTACTAAAAATTGTGCATTCGAATCCAGCCTAAAATTGTGTACCAATCTGATAAATATATATTGAGTAAAACGATACAGAAAATATACAACTAATAAAGACATAACTTTAAAGGCCTACGTATTCTAATATATGTCACACACTGTCATAAACTATCCTTTACATCGTCCTGCTTTCGAATACCACTATGGTTCAAGAACGGTTGCCATATCAACAAATGAAAATCGATTATACATCACTGTTTTAACTACGCGAACGACCGCACCCATAAGCCAAATTGATATATAAGCTACAGGGGTGTGGAATAAATGAAAAGATAACAAACGGGATTCACGACTTTCTCCCCGTCCGCAAACAGAGGGTGAATGGCTCACGTTCCAATTACGTTTAAGGAATTTCTGGCTTCCCCCATGAAAGCTAATAGGGCATTTGCTGTTCCTTGTGTACATAGATGATATCAATTCAAGAACAGAAAAACAAAATTAAACTTTTCGCCGGCGATACCGTAACATGAGCGCCTGAAGGTTGAAATATCTGTGGGGGGGGGGGGAAGAGGCGAAAGACAAAGCTTCCTCACTAATCATTCATTACCTTCCCTTTCCTCCCCTACTCCTTAAACAGAGATGTTATTTTCTTTCAGCCCACAGTATTGGTAGTTACATGGCTGGTTTAAAAAAATTGATCATAGTGTATCTGAAATTTACAGGAGCTCTAGAAAATTTAGGGAGGATACTGAGGCCCTTGATCTCTTTGACGACGCCCGTATCCCGTAATTTACAGAGAAATAGAAAGTCACATGGATAAAAAAAATTTCCAAGCTCGACGTCACCAATAGCCTATATATACTGTCCATATCCATGAACTAGCATTAAGTAAAGCTTGGTTTGAGGCAATTTTTGGGAGCGTCTCTGATAACTAGTGTTATGCATATATTTCACGAGCTCCTTACTAAGCAAACACCTTTTTGTCTTATTACTGTGCTCATTTTCGTTCGGAATATGTACTTCCAAATTGGTATTATCACGTCCGTAAAGACCTGATCACTTCATCCCGACCACAACAGCCCCGCGATATTTCAGCCCAACGACATTTCAGCCCATAGATATTATTACAGCCCCGTAAATATCCCCTCTGGGTTCATATCGTGCGGTGATATATCGATCGATGTCATTGTATGAGAATGCCAATATTCAAGATGATAGCATATGCGTAAACGTAGTCCAAAGCAAAGTGGTGACCATTCATACGAGGAAAGCATTTAGGATAAACACGCAGGAGGGTATGCAGCCTATCCTGGGAGCGAATCTCATCTTTTGCAAACGTAAGGTCAAAGGTCATCTCCACACCTCTGCCTTTTAATATTGAAGTCGGAGTGTTAAAAACGAATTATTTCACCGGGTCCTGCTAAATAGAAAGTCAAGCGCGTACGCTAAACGCCTAATTATTACTCATATCATATTGATAAACTTCATACTACAGTCTTGCTCCTCACCTGGCCCCAATTTATGCTTGCGTGATCACCACAAGTTGTTCGAACTACTTAATGAATAGGAGATGAATTTGAGGCATGATATCATTTTAAGGTGCAAATTCCAAAACCTGGAATTGAACATGTAGTGAAATTCCATAATAAGCTATCGGTGTCTTGCGGTGGTGTCTCACGGTGGTATGTCGAACTTCAGTATTTCTGATGACATCGAAATGCACCTATTGCAAAAGACTTCAGGAGATTAATCTCACCTAAGGTGTAATTAGCTGGAAGTACGATCTTGAAGCATATACTTCTCCAATAAGGTGGATGCTAATTAACAGACCAATATCCACTATTTGGTTATTATAAAATGAATGAAATACAGTTTCACTACTCGACAGACCTGTTGAAAAGTCTTTGCTTCGTGCAACTTTTAAATATGAGCTTATCTCTTTCGGCTCCAGGTAAGAAAGCATCATTGTGATAACAGCAGAGAGTTAATAATATCGCTAAACGTATGAATTACGGCAGCAGTAGAATGAGAGCTCCACAAGGGTTGCCCGGTTTGCCTTCGGCTCCCCCAATGCGCACAGCAATAAACAAAACGTTTTGTCTTTCAGTCGATGTCGATTCAACTTTGGTGTTGGTAACGGCCGTTGAACACACCAAAAGTTAAAAATGCACGATAATCCACTTTTAACCCAACAACAGAGTATAAAGGTCTCAAGGATTGTTCTGATATTGCCATGCGAACAACTCTGGTAGCCCTCATATTCAATTGAAAGTAGTCACTTGTAATTTCATATAAACTTTATTGGAATAACGAGCTAATCAGGTCTGATGATGACGTTCTAACGTCGAAACCTAGGTCGTGTGTTCAATAAAGATTATGTGGAATCAAGGTTCGTAGAGTATGTCTACGAACCTTGATGTGGAATTACAAGTGACTACTTTCAATTCAATATGTTGAGTTAATTCCATAAAGCTACGCCTAAGACAGCGAATTTCTGGTAGCCCTCGTTCTACTATGAGTTTTGCCTTTATGCTAGTGGGAAAATAATAACAAATTTACACTTTAAGGTGGTCGTTTAATACATGTGATAGAGGAAATTAATTTTCACTCTGACGATCGATATAATTAACACTCCTATTTGATCTATTCATCAGTGCATACACGTAAGTCTAACAAATATTTTCACGTGAAGTGTATTTTTTACGACTTAATCATTTAATATACATTGCATATCCCATACCTTGCAAATCCCATGGACATTTGGTATGTGGTGCTGGGACACAAGAATGTTAAAGGGAATTTGTGAGGTGATTAAGAAACAACAACGACCTGGTATAGTTTTATAGATGTAAAATTTGTGTCTAATAATTTCATATCAATATGATATCTACTATTGGTAATTCCCGGTATCTTGTTTTTTACGCATTTTATAGATGGAGGCAGAGTGAGATGTTTTTCTTTCCTGCTGAATGACGTCTTCCAATAAGGACCAAGTATTGAATATGCTTTCTAGAAAAGGTCCAATGCCTGGGACCAACCAACTACAGTAATCAGCGCAAAAGTTGAATTGATAGGTGAGAGATTCACTTAATGTTAAGCCCAATGGCACGTGAAATTCAACCATAAGGGTAGGGAGCTCAGTTCCTCTCCCTGTGGCGCCTGTGGTTCCCCAGGAATATCTGATACCCGAAAAATTACGCAGGGAGAAGCGGGGTCTTCCGGAACAAGCCCCTCTGGTAATTAACCCAACACTCTACACACTGAGCTGCCTATGCCTCGAGATACTATTCTATTATTTGCGCTTATTTTTTTCTTTCGGTATCGGAATTAGTTAACTTTGATAGAATATAAAGTTTTTGAATTAGGCCCTCATAATTTATGAATATGTCACTCACCCGGTTAAAATTGACTGGGAGAATTTCAGTTGGTTGCGATTCATATTAATGTGATCACTTTTACATAGTTTGTTAATACAGTCGGCTTTCTCCAAGCAGTTAGTAAATACTTCACCGCTTAGGGACTTCAATTTTTCAATGGTTAAAATGGATTACCTTACCCTAGTGTTAGCACGAAATACTTTTGGGGCGTCATATAATAATTCACTGAGTATTCTCTCTTTCATTTTCAGATTCACAGAGTTCCACGAAATTATCTTAGGTTTTAGGTTTTGTGCAAATTAATCTTCCTTTTCATTTAACAGGGACGGAATAATCTTTCCCTATCTTTTGTTTCTTTACTAGATTTCGCGTCGTTTCTCAAATGACAATGCCATTCCCTCCATTACCTTTGTCTTACTTGCCTTATCCGTCACTGCCACGTTTACAGTTCTCTAAGTGAAATGAGGTGGCGAAGTTTGGTTTCAGCTTTCCGATTCCACGTCGTACTTTATACTAGAAATTTGCTCATACCTTTTTCAGTGTCTGCTCTAAGTACACCAGATAAAAATCCTGGGAGCATATTTTTTTGTTTTAGTCATTGGAATCATACATTTTTTAACAGCAACAGTCCGAATTAGCATGCAATAGCATGGTATTCCAAGAAACTTTCGCCATTACCGACATTAATTACACAGGATAGTCCAGATATTTTTTCCCAAACCAATGCGCTCGCATTGCCACATCGTACTTCCTAAAGCAGCAAACCGGGTTCCATTTATATTTCTGCGGAGAGATAATTCGGAAGAAAATTTATTTACCTATAATGGGACCGTAATAGGAAATAATGAGAGCGTACGATCCTCTGGCCGTAAATTTACGGTCATGTACCTTTCCCCTTAAGGCCCATTTCACCTTATAGAGCGTCCTAATGAAATCCCTTTAGTCTAGTGTAAGTGAAAAATCACCAAAAACCGTAGAGAATGTAAGAGCTTACTCTCTATTCTAATACGATAGTGTATATTTACCAACTCCATCCTTGATTTATTAACGAATAAATGCATTACGGTACACCTTCCGTATTTTATCATGCATAACTAGGAAATTTAGGACTATTCTCGATTTCTTTGTAGATAAATCCGATCCTTCCCTCACATTATCTCATGATTAACTATCTATTCACGCATTCTGTCAAGGATTTAGGCATTTTGGCAGAAGTTGGACCATATTTACTGATAGATTTGCACCATGTTAAGAATTTCAATTTCTAAGTCGGGAACATTAAATTTTAAAAGGTGCGCATAATTCATAACATACATTTGTTCCTCAAGTCAGCTACCAATCCGAGAGAGAACAATATATAGTGGAAGAAATACCCTTTCTCGCCTTTCAGGGTAAATGCCCATAGGTACTTATATTTTCTACATCCAATTTAATCCTCATTCCTATCATATTTTTATCACTTTCATTCTAAGGACAACATTTCGCTTCAATTATCACCTTATTTATTAGTAACGACAGCGAAAGTCAAAAAAAAAACACAGACGGTTGACCAATCGACACGCGTTCAACGTTTAATTTAAATCTACGCCAAGCTATCTTTACAAAGGAGTAATCTATTGATAGAAATAAGGCTAAAACGTCTTGCAGCATGGGAAACTCGAAACCTGGAACCAAAGTCCCTTGCGAGTCACCTTTCAAACTCGAATTATTTTCTGGATTTCCTGTAAAAAATGGTCAGTTTACATGCTCAATAACATTTCGCTTCGGAATCAGTTAAAAAGAAACACCTTTTGGGTGTTCGGCCGTGTATGGAAACATTTCTAGCCTGTGCATTCTCAATTATCACTTGCATTTCAATCCAAAGATTAGTTCACTCTCTTACCTTTCCGATTCTAACTCTCTAACACCTTGATAACTCTGCCTTCCGATACATTTCTTTGCTTGGTCAGCATATTTGGGCCCCGGCCTTCCCTTCTGTTATGATTCGAACAAATCCATTGTGACACAAATTGTGCCCAATCCTTCTCATTCTTCTTTTCCTTTTGGCACCACCATATTTCCTTCTCTTCTCATTTCATATTTCTTGCTTTATCTGTCCATTTGATCTTCCGCATCCTCAATGTTCCAGCATCCTCCTCGGCATCCTTAATAGTCGATCTGACTTCCACCCTCCAATTGTGAAAAAAAAGTAACATGGTAGCTAACAGCCGAAATTCCTGATAGGTGGAGCAAAGCTTTTCAAAACATGCGATGACCCTGAGCACACTCGAACACAAGGAAATACCCAAGAATTGTAAAATTTCGAATATTGGATTTATCTGACAAATCATAAGTGGCATAGGGAAAGGACCAAGGACATAGGGAAAGGACCCATATGTGACTAAAATGCGGAAAACCTTAGGGTCAATGAATGCGATTCCCGAAAGAAACGCTTAGGTTAAAAAAATACTACCGTGACTGGCATCACTAATGCGTTTCAAGAAGCTATCATGGCCCCAAATGTGCCCCCCCCCACTCCACCCAGGTCACCGTTTACCTTTTCAACGAAAATTTCATTTAAATCGGTTGGATTACTTACCGTCGGGAAATATACGGCAGGTAATCCATTCTCCGTAAAATATTCACCTTCATATTATGTCAGTCCCATTATCAATCGGCTTGCTCGCGAGTCTTCCATTTCGTTACATTCCCCCATCCTTCCCTCTTAACTTCCCTCCCTCCCACCGTGGTGCTTTTTCGCATTAGCGTCTCCATTACATTGCGTATATATATTTCACCCTTGCACCCCTTCGCCCCTCCATCCCCTCAGTCATTCCAATTCATCCTCGCATTCGTTGCATTCTTCGCAAAGTTATCGTTACGGAGAATGTGTCCGAAGGGTTTACATCTTCTCTCCGTGAGCGTAATTTCTGATAGAACTCAGGATTAATTATGCTATCTGGGGTATTCTGGTGGGCAACGCAACAATTTCAATGCCGTCCGCCCAATGTTGTCAATTAGAGCACTACGAGGAGCGTGGGTGTTGCGTGAATCTGATGCATAGGACGCTAGGAAAAATTGAGGCCTGCTTCCCAAAGCTTTATAGGAATGATTATGCTGATCGGGCAAGTCTGGTGGGAAATCCGTAAATGTCTTAAGATCAAGCCTCTGTCGGGGAATGGCATTGCGTAAATCGAGTGTCTACTATAACCCTGAGAAAGCTGGGGCCCGTTTCTCAAAACTATAAGTATGTTATAATACTTTGAAACGTGAACATAGTTTGAAATTTTCTAATTCACATCCTGTAAAAGTGAGGCAAATGATGTTTTATCAGATTTATGGTAATTTAAAATTTTTAACTGTAAAAACCTATAAGGATTTGTAAATTTTTCCATGGCCTTAAGACTGGCCATGATTCCCGATGAGAAGCCAAATGCGATTTTTATCGGGACACCAGGGGTCCGTTTCTCAAAGCTACGAGTCATTTTACAAGATCAGGTAGTTTACCCATGTATAACATTCTAATGTAAATAAACGTATTCCAGCAGTTATCGAATCTACCTTTGAGGACATATAAGGTTTTTCTTAGATTACAATTACGATTGTTTTTAAAGGATTTGTTATTTGACTTGTAGAAGAAGAAGAACTTGTTTAAGAAGCGGACCCCAGGTACACACGGACCACAGAGGAGGTATCTGGCAAAGTAAAAATAAAAGATGGACACCAAATCATCAATGGTATTTTTTTAACAGATCTCTCGCCTTTTTCATTTTTTGGATCCTCATCCTTGGTAATTAAGTTATTATGTGAATAATCTACTGCCCTTTCGGTGATTTACTCATCATAGTATACTCTTTGACTTTATTTAGATTAAGTGCGCGTTTTAGTAATTTATTTTTATTTTACGTACGACAATGAGCGCACATCAATTTATCAAATACGTACTATCATTGAAATAATTTCCTTGTCACTCACAAATGAAATATTTTTTTAAAATATTACAATGCAACGTCAATACTTAAATAAAAAATATATGTAAATTTAATCTAAAATAATAGTATTCAATCAAAAGGTTTCAACTAAACATAAATAATTAATTACTATGAATATATATAGAGTAAAAACCTTTCAATATTAGTTTTTCGGCGATCTAATGTCACACATTTCTAGCATTGTATTGCATGCAATATTATGAATATTGGTAGATTAAAACCATCCATCACTTGCAATATCATTTTTGAAATATTCTTCTGTATATATATTCCATGGCCAGCCATTATTTTCTCCCAGTTAGTAATTATATCTCCTCCTACGTTAATTCCATCCATATTTCTACTCCCTCGCATTCTTCTTAAAATAAAATAGTTTATTTAGTCTACTTGGAATTACTCATTAGGGAAGGAAATAGGTGCGTTCCTCACGGAAATTTCGCATTCCTATGAACAAGAGTGCGGTCAACTGAATGCCATCGTCGCATTACGCTACCCAATTCCAATGGTAAGGGGAGAAGAGCGCTACAAAAAAAAAATAGTTTATACATTCATTTCATTCATTTACGCAGGGCTCCTCCTGCCTTAGACCATACTTCTGCTAGCCTCGAAAATAGATGATTAAGACATTGAAAGAGCGAGATACTTAGGCATTCGTTTGACATTAGATGCTCAGTGTCGACCAGAACGCAAGGTACTGCGTTCCGGTATTTCCATCTCATGCTCGCCAAGCTTAAAGTCAACTTCTTTTTTTAGATATCACGAGCATAAAGTATGCATGCAATTCCGTGGAGGCTGGCCTCCTGAGGGAGGGGCCGAGGAAGCCTCATTGGTCTCGGAAGAATAAATGTCTCCCTCTCTCTTACTCCTCCTGCTTCCACGCCCAACCCCTCCCCCCCGATCTCCCCCCTCCGTCAACACAGTTTCCAACCCACCACGTCTCCGTGGAAACCGCCCCACTCAACTCCCTCTCC
>LYUA01000160.1:293402-305203 GCA_002093875.1 Calopteryx splendens
CAGTAAAAGGGTAGGAGGAAAAGTGGTAAATATAGAGGAGGTGAATGATAGTATATTATTGTTAGAGATTAAGGCAAAGAACTAACAAATGTGGTTCTAAATCAGGTTTACATGCCAAATGTAATAATTGGAAGGAGGTAGACAGTGTAAGCAACCAACTAGAGGACATGATTGAGGGTATTCCTGGAGGAAAACACTTCATGGTGATAGGGTATTGGAACGTGGTGGTGGGCAAAGGGAAAGATGGGAGTGAGGTAGGGGAGTATGGCATAGGAATAAGTAATGACAACAGGGAGAAAGCTTTAGAATTTTTCAGAAGAAATGGCTTAGTTATAACTAATGCTGGTTTACATACCACAGTAGAAATAGGCACATATAGAAAATGCCAGGAGATATCAAATAGATTACATAATGGTTAGGCACAAATTTAGAAACAGCATCGTCAACTCACAGTTTCATGGAGCAGATGCCGATGCAGACCATAATTTAGTACTCATGAAATGTAATTTAAAATTCAAGGTGGTAGGGAAGGGAAAACAGAGAATGTAGAAGCATTAGGGTGGACAAAAAGAAAGGAGTACCAGAAAGCAGTTGAGAGAAACCTGAGTGAGAGCAAGGAAATGGGTTCAGTAGAAGAAAGGTGGGAACAGCTCAAAGAAGGGATAATAGAGGCTGCAAACGAAACAATATGAATATTAGATAGAAAAAGGATAAAATCATGGATTATAGAAGAGATTATTAGGAAGATAGACGAGAGATGTAAACACAGATTTAGGAAGAAGGACCTACTAAGAGTTAAACAATAAATTTAGGTGAGAAACAAATAGGCCAAAATGAAAATGGTGGAAAGAGCAGTGTGAGGGCATGGAGAGTTTACAGAGACAGGGCGAAATAGGTTAGCTCCACAGGAAAGTGAAAGTACTGTCAAGAATTTGAAACCGAAAGGGCATGCAAACTATTAGAGATACATCAGGAAAATAACTGACAAAAGCAGAAGAGATTCAAGTCAGATGGAAAGAATATACAGAAGAACTATACCGTAAGGGCATTAAGCCAATGAGCTTGGTCATAGAGAGAGAAAATGATGCTGAAGAGGATAATTTAGGCCCAGGCATAATATAGTCAATAAAAATAAGTTATAAGGCTCCTATATCGTTATTTCGGTCATCCGGTGACCATCAACAGGAAGAGTAGAGAGAAGACATCAGTGCCATAGCACTATTCCATGTCAAGTCTTTTTAATGGCTATAGAAATTTACCAATTTTGCATTCAAAGCCTATAGATCACATGTCTTCTTCCAGGCATATTAGATTGTGAAATAGAAAAGGCATTTTTAAAGCAGAATTACTAAAGACTTTAGGAAAACATGGTAGGAAGAGTTTTTATGGGGCCGTTTGCAGTAAATATCAGGGTGAAATGTGGCCAGAAGACTTTGTTAGATCAGTATTAATTCCCATCCCAAAAAAGGGAAAAGGAGCAGAATGTTAGGGCTATAAGACAGTTAGTTTGATTTCGCATGCAGCAAAGGTAGTATTAAGAAGCATTGACAGTAGGATAGAGAACCGGGCAAACCATTACTTAGGAGAGGATTAGTTTGGGTTTAGGAATGGTAGAAGTACAAGACTACGGTATCGTCATTACTCCAGTAACTATCTTTCCTTTTATCTCATATATCAGGATGTGTTTGGGTCCTTTGTAGGCTTCCAAAAGGCATTAGAAATGGTAAATTTGGAACACCAAATGAAGGTATTGCTGAAGATAAGAGTTATCTGGAGGAATAGGAGACTTATTCGAAACCTGTACTTGTCTCAGACTGCATTGGTTAAGGTAGCAGATGGAGAAATTGGGTAGGTAGTAGTAGGTCAGGGGTTAACAAAGGGTTAGCTGCTATCACACTTGCTTTTCAATGTATACGTGGAGGAAATGCTAAGGGAGGTGTGGGAAGGACTAGAGTTATAAGTAAAAGTAGGTGGTTTACATTGTAGATCAAGCTATAGCTAGCCAATCAGCCAAAGGGTTACAGTCCTTCCTGAGTTCACTACAGAGCCAGTGTCGTAGGTATGGAGTGAAAATAAATTAGAAGAAAATGAAGGTAATCACGCTCTCAAGACATAGGAAGCCTAAATTAAATAGTAAAGTGGGAGGGCATAAACTTTAGCAGGTAAAACATTTTAGCTATTCAGGTAGTGTTTTGGACTAAGGTGGGCAATGTGGTAAGGATATTAGGAGAAGAATCAAATTAGGTAAGGAAGCTTTTGCGAGGATGTGAGAATTGATGAGGGCATTAGGCAAGGATGTAAAGAAAAAACTGGTGAAGATGCCAATATGGAGTGTAGTTTTATACAGATCAGAAACTTGGTCGTTGAGGCAAGATGACAAGCTTAGGTTGGAGGTTTTTGAAATGTGGTTGTGGAGGATTGAAAAACTAAAATGGACAGAAAGGAAAATGAACAAAGAGGTTTTACTCATGGTGGGGGAGGAGAGAAGGCTATTGGAAGAAATAATTACCAAATAATAGCACTTTTCCAGTGTATAAAATTTATTACGACCAGGTTTCGATGCACCACATTATCTTCAGGTGCACCTGAAGATAATGTAGTACATCGAAACCTGGTCGTAATAAATTTTATACACTGGAAAAGTGCTATTATTTGGTTATTATGTTCCAATTCCACCATATCACGCCTGAAACTACGCAATTCGCTATTGGGAGAAATTAAAAGAAGGCAGGAAAAGTGAATGCAGGACATATTGAGTGGCAATGGATTATTGAAGACAGTGATGGAGGGGAGAAAGTTGGGTTGAGTACATTGGATGTAAAGTGAGGCAGAATATATGCAGAAATGAAGAAGGGTTTGTTACAGTTGAATTTGTGTGTCCATCAGAAACTTAACCTAACTGGTATATTACCAAATAATATTAAAAATTTCTTAGTTTTTAATTATAATTATTTTAGTCAAGAGTTGGATTCATATTCATCATCATGTTGGTACTGACAGTGCTACACTGATACCTCAGCATATAGTTGATACTGTCCTTTTGTTTTCCTCTTCCCTTCCTCAAAAACAATTCTATTGCCTTCCACATTAGAGGACAAATTGTAAACACTAAGGACTACAAATGGGCCTTTTGAAATTTTTCAAAATCTTACAGCAAATGCAGCTCACTCACCCTTTGAGCCCTCAATTCCTCACCTCTCCTTTTGCCTTAATTTATCTTCCCACCAAGGAATGCCACCGATTATCCCATTGCCCACTTAGAAGTAGTCTCCCCTCCCACAGTACACTCTTGTCCTCCAATACACCCTGCCCCCAAAAAACCCTCGTCCCCCAAACATCCTGGTCCCTCAAAAACACCCTCTTCCTCTCCACACAAAAACTCAAGACCTTTAAAACCAGCACTGCAAAATCGCAAATGGCAAGTGAATTTTCGAAAGTAGCGCCACTAGATCGGGCAAGGGTGGTAACATCTTTTGTCTGGTACTGTACATAAGGCAATATTCAGCCAATGAAGAGAAAATATTGGAA
Source organism: Calopteryx splendens (assembly GCA_002093875.1). NCBI lineage: Eukaryota > Metazoa > Arthropoda > Insecta > Odonata > Calopterygidae > Calopteryx > Calopteryx splendens. The sequence goes on from LYUA01000160.1 coordinate 296,931, forward strand.
CTTTTCTTAAGTCGTAAAGCTAGCTGAAATAAAAGGGTTAACAATGAAAAAACTCTTAATGTATAAAAACTATTTGATTGGTTTTTTAATTAAACTAAAATAATTGTATCATACATTCCAATGCTAATTCTCTATGCATAAACACAATGAAATTCACTTTTTGCTGAAAACATATTTTTCACATTAAATGGATTCAGCATAGTGTGAGAAACAATTTAAAAAAATTGTTTTTCATAAAATAAGTCATTTGTCAACCAAGACACTACATGGAATTGAATATGAATGTCCCGTTAACCATTTCAGGCTTTCTGATTGTAATACTCAAAACTACTCTTCATCTATTCAAATTGAAAAGGTTAACCTCTAATAATCAATAGCCATTTAATAATGAATTAATGCAAAAGGTGATTGAAAGATGTGTTTAAAGTATGATTGTTACAAAATCAGAAATTGTAAATTCTATTTGCATTAATATATCAGACACATACAAGCATTTATGTTACTAAATTTGACACAAAATACTTCAGGTTTTTTTGATCTAACTAATAAGTCTAAGAAAATGAAATCTTACATGAATCTTGCTGCAGCTACAATTTCAAATTTTATATGCTCATCAGCATAATACTGACAGGCTGAAAAAGCAAAGTTGAATGATATGACAAGAACCAAGTATATCAGCAGTAAATTTATAGCGTAATTTGTTGACATTAAAACTAAAGGCTTCAATTTAACAGAACGGAAATTCCATTGAACAATTTCATGAAAAAGTACAGCTTCACAGATGGAACATCACATTTATATAAAAATATTCACGCTTACTCTTTTGCATAAACATTTTGTACACACACACACTCTCTTTCATTTAATTTACTTTAATAAAAGTAAGATTCATTAACATCCTGCTTCCAGTTACCTATAAAATTTTCTCATTGGTCACAAAACAGTTCATGCATCATATGCATGGTGGCCACCAGTTCACTGAGATTTCTCTCATCACTTTGATAAGAGAATAATATTCTGGTAGAATGGTTAAATGCTGACACTGTAAAACTTCAGTGTGTTCCATCCCATCCCATTCTACATGCCCTCTGCGTTAATCCGAGTGCTTTTTCATATTTTCCAGCTTATCAACAAACTTCATCACCTATCCCACACAGTATGGGCCCAACTGCAAACTACAATTACTTTCACTAATTAAAAATGCTATTTACTCTTAGTGTTTAAAATAAATGTCAACCACCATTAACTGCCACCATGCTGCTTGTCATAACCTTAGGATAACTGGAATTAGTTGATAATTTAAGAATCAGATATGCGATGCTTGATATACTCATAAAATATTACTGGTATATAAAATTTAAAATTATAGAATATTTTGTAGTTGTTCATACAGGACCTTTGCACTCACTGCAAAAATTTAAATGGATTGTCATATTGATTAAACTCTCACAGACAATATTTACAATCCAGGCACTAGGAACACAAGTAAAACAGTGAAATCGTGATTAAATATCCACCTCGACATCACTATCATCACCAGAGGCACCACAACCCCCTGAATCAGAGGGCGACCTTTCGTCACCAACAAGTAGTGCAGCCGGTACCATACTGGTAACTGTCTGCAGCTGTAGTGCACTGGTGGTGCCACCACTAACACCACCACTCACCACCCTCGCACCCCTAAAATTGGTCGGGGCACGCACCAGTTCCGAGTGAACGCCCAGGATGTCCACGGGGATGGATGTGCTGTTCGAACCGTCCACCCCCTCATCGCAATCCTCGTCATCCTCCCCATCCAACAGCCCCTCCCCATCCTCCTCCTCCAAACTGGCATCCCCCTGGTTCAAATCTGGTTGTGGGGACGAAGAGGAGGATGGTGGGCTATCACCAATTGATGTGCCCGTCGCAGAGGCAACAAGAACTGTCTGAAGCATCCTGTTTCCAGGCCTCGAGTTTAACTCCTCCACGTTCACATTCAACCTGAAGACACATCAAAATCCAACGTCAGAATAGAAATGCTAAATATTGGAACACATAGGCTTAACGCTACATTCCACAACTATTATACGAGTTCCCCATCTCGTAACATACTTTCAGGTACACAAGAAACTAGATGAAAAAAAGCTAGGAACTGAGAACAAGCACATTTTAGCTATTTCTTAGGCAGTCATTACTTTCATAATACCAACATTTACCTATTACTATTTTTCTTCTACTACTTAGGCACAAAAATTTATACCAAAAGTTTTTACAGTTCTCTTTCACTTATGTTCATAAATTATATTAGTTTTACCTTACCTTCTATCTTAATTTTCATGCCCATGGTCAGTACCATGCCCTATTAATATTATATAACACACAAAAGTAACAAAATGTTCAATGAAATGTGTGATTGGAAATTTTTGTCCAGAATTTCATTGTCAGTGCAAAAAAAAGGATCTCTATAATATCAATATGAAATGCACATAATAAGATTTAGTTAGATCAATTCCTCCAGGTATAGCCAAAAACTAAACAAGTAATGTCAGTTAATGTTCAATGTTAAAGGGACCATAATCATGACATACCTCCGAAGACCACAAGATAGCTCACTGTTTTCTTTTAATGACGCAAAGCATATACACTTTTTGAGGGTTCGGGGTAAATTCATATAAATCATCCACAAATATCTCAAGAGGAACATCAATGAGCTAAAAGGGTTGGATGGGATAGCTTCATTTATGAATATGTTTTTAACTATTAAATTGATATGAATGTATTAAACATAGGAATAAATATTGTAATTTCTTTTAAAAGTATCTTAAATTATCTTAAATTATTAGCTTTAGCTTTCTTGCACATAATTAACTATATCCGAGAAAATTCATGATTCTTTTAGACAGCCGCTGTTAATCTTCGATAGAGATGTGCTGCAATCAATTAGTATTCTACCCAATCCTTTTTAAATTAAACCTTAAAATATTTTTTTTAATACTGACTCGGGGCATAGATAGTGTCCACCTTTTCTCATTAAGCCAAAATTCCCATAAAAATTAATCAGGTTTATGAACATAATAGCAACTGCACAAGAGCGAGATGTTTTTCTTCATTTGATCATAGTTAATTTTAGGATGTTTAAAAATGCATTTTATTAGAAAATGTCAATAAAAAATAATTTTAGCACGGCATTCACAAAGAGATCCATTAACAAACAAAGGACATATGGTCATTTCTGGTATGGCATTAAAAACCATACCTTTATTATAATATATACACTGTATCTTGGTATTCACTTTCCAAAATTTCCCCGCAATAAAATGTAAAAAATATGATTTAGTGAGGTTGTCTATTCCCCATTCCTTTGCTGATACCTGGAACTGTCCACCAAATCTTCGGCGTTGGCATCAGTTGCTGGTATGTGGATTTGAAGCGACTGCAACTCAGGTATGTGAGGTCTCACTTTATGCCCTCCAGGACGGTGAGGATTACGACATCCTCGGCAGCGGCACTCCAAACAAGCCTTTGCTTCTACGTAACATGGGCATCGTTGCCCACAACACGTTAATTTACCAGGCATTGCAGTAGCATTCCCACAACGACAACCTTTCTTCTTTGCCTTCGGCTTAGTATTTATATTGTTCACAGGTTTCTGCTTTGGTTTCTTAAATCCAGCCGCGCCCCCTACAATGTTTGTTTCTGTCATGAGAGATCCACTCACTCCTCCACTGCCAACTAAGGTACGCACAACTGAGGGAGTTACAGACTGAGAAACACACGTTACAGTTTGAGTAAGTTGAGGTTGTGGGGTAATTGGTGATGGTGATGTCTCCGATCCATCGAGGTAAAGTATAGTATCACGAGATGCTTTTCTTTTGATAGTAATTTTATTGTTACTAGCGTACATAATAGAATACAGCGAAGATCCATTCGAAACTGTCTTAATGGTTGGCGCATCAACACTTTGTGGTGATGTTCCAACACCCACTTGCGTTTGAGTTGAGGTACTAGTAGTATTGTAAACACAAGGTAAAATGCTGTATGCTGATTTGGAAAGGCCTGCAGTACTCTTATACTCATCTTTGAACCCAGCCCCTTCTTGAATAAATTCCACTAAACTTGATGTTCCACCATTAGTAGTCACAGACGCTAGATGCCTGTATATTTCAGTACTTGTAATATACTCGCACAATTTTTTGTAACATTGAAGTAGTATTCGTAATTGCACATTTTCCACATACTTTCCATAATTCCGACACCAACTACATGACGGCTTGAGTTTTTTCTTTCCTCCTTTACATGCTTTGCATACATGATGCTGACAATTCGTCTCAGTCGGAGTGTATGGCTCAATTAACAAATGACCGCAAACTGTACAGGAAAGAGATTGCCGCAAATACGGTACCAATCTGTATAAATCTGACCATGATGACGGATCACCTGTGTCTGCCTGCAAAACTAGTCGGCATGTAGAAACATATAAACTGGTTGCATTCATGCTTTCCAATTGTACGCCAGCATAAACATTTAAAAATCGTGTTTACATCTGAGTAATCAGTGGCAGCACACACTAATAAACACACACGAAGCCATACTTAAACGGATACACCACTGAAGTAGAATTGAGGTTGTGGATTTATTTTCACACTTTTTATTAGCATAAATATTTAATAGCACAAAAATACCTATTTATAAATTATAGAAAGTAATAGGAGATAATTTTAATGTTATTATTTAATTTATCAGAGCGGGAAAACTCCAAATGTAATCATTTGTTTAAGCTTGTTACTCTCCCTCAATTGTCAGCAACAAGAATGGTCCAGGTAGCGCGCATTCCGACTTGAAATATCTAATATGCGAACGTATTGATTTCCAACTTTTGGTATTTCATCTAATAATAAATTGTACTATTGTTCCTATGAGCTGGATAACTCCAAAAATTTCCGTAAAAATAATGAGTAAGTTTTAAAAAAATTCAGTAAATAAGATAAATATACTGCGCGCGGGATGAATTGACTAAATACGTGCGCATGAGAGAAATTAAATAAATCAAAAATGTTTACTTTTATGTGCACTAAAATTTGAAGGAATTTCTGTTGATATTGAAATTTGTTTTTTTTACCAGAATATAAAAAGTATGTTTTTAAATTAAAATGCCCAAATTAACATCTTTACATAAATATTTATGTATTTGAAACAAAGGTTTCAAAATCATATTAATCTCCTATCATACATTATATGATTATTCGTTTCACTATAATTTTTTTAGGAATCGATGACAAGGTCCCTGCATGGGCCATTAAAGGTGTCTTTGTCAATTTAAAGTTAAGTGTGTTGCCTAAGTTCACCCTTAATTTGTTTTGGTTAAATTTTCATAAGCAAGCTTCAGCAGTTTAACATTTTAAGGGCCAAAGAATACAATTTGTGATTTAGTGCGACCTTGAGGTTCACTATATTTATTTTAATTCTTACAAATTAACTTAAACTAATGATTAATGAAACACCCAACATAAATGAGACCTATTGCAGACTCAGAGCCAGCTTAATATAATATTAACTTCTAACCATTGGACTATTGCTTCTAGGGAGCAGATTTTCATTCATCTTCCAGTTTCAAGGGACCAACTAGGCACATACTACCTAACATTAGTGTTGGGTCTGAGGTATCTCAATAATTTTGGCCATTTCATGCCATAAACACACTTATTAAGAAAAATTTAGGAATGCCAGCTTATGTTAGATTCTTTCTTTTCCCTAATTCCCACATCCCTGCCAATGGTTTTTTAGCACTACATCCAGTATATTGGGTTCATTCTCTCCCCCCTTACAGAGTTCTTAATACTCACAAGAATACCATACAGGGAAATATATTTACATCTTATCAAGAAATATCCTCATTGATTAACTTCTAATAATATGCTTTAGATATAATATCAATGTGGGAATATTATGAGCATACATGCAGGTATGATTTTAGGATAAATCAAATTGCTTACTTACAGACCATGGTTTGTAAGTTGATTCATCCCAGGAAAATTTATATATAAGTATAGGGCAGGTCAATTTGAAGAATATCATCATTATCAAAAGTATCATGATTAGGTCATCAAAAAATATAATACCTATAACATAGCCATTACAATATGGTATGAATCATGTCCTAAGGAATATATATGTGCAATAGACATCACTTAAATGAAGCACAGAAACCATCTAGATACAGATATATCTTAGAACATATATATCTTTTAAGTTCTAACTACTTTTATTTTCAACAGTGGAATCACTCCAATGAAACAAGTGATGCAGTGCCCCACTAACTTGATTGGAAAAATGATTGAAATATGGATCTAATTTCAAACTTTGTATCCATGTCTTATTTTTGATGATGGGTCGGTAAACAGAAGTACACACTGAACTCAAACTTATTTAATGGAAAATTTCAATAATTATTTAATCATCCAATGTGGACTACAAATATTTAAAAATAACGACAAAATGCTTTCAGCACTAAAATGAGCAGACACCCACTGCCTAATGCTAGGATACTAACTCATAAACTGAGATCTCCACTTAATTCATTACACCAATTATGACATTTATTAAGCCTGTCATATACACATAATACATGGGATAAAATCAGGGATGGCTGTCTTAAAAACATGAAGGGCTGCCAAATAAACTGGGCCATATACCAAAAACCAGGGCCTGTTATCCAAAACAACCATTTTGACTCCCTGAAAACAAGACTGGATACAAAATACATTAAGAACTTCCAAAAAAATGTCCAGCTCTTAAAATCATGGGTGACCATTGATAAAGCAGGGCCTGCTAAAAAGGCTACCAAATCCAGGCCCAGGTGTTAAAAAAAAGATTGACTGCCTAGAAAATAGAAAAATTTTAAAAAATTATGATAGGTTGACAAAACCAGGGTTGGGCTATGAAAATTCAGTTCACACACAAAGCCTGAGTTATACATAAATATTTTTTCGACAGACGACCCTTAATTTTTGTTTTTTCAGAAATTCAGGGTCAGTAGAAATTTATTAGTTTGGCTGTTCAAAATATATTAAAACATTCAGTGGCCTACTCTGGATTTTGGTGCTGGTTCTGAATTTTCACATCCACTGTCTTGTTTTGTCAGTCTGCCCTGATTTTTGGAAGTGAAAATTCAAGATTGGTTGTCCGAAAATACTGGAAGCATTTAGTAACCAGCCCTGGATCTTTGTGCTTGTCCTGAATTTTCACTTGGAACTGGAAAAAAATATGTTGAATGCTTAGAGAAACTGAAACCATTCACTTCACATAGTTCCTGTTTCTGCTCCATCCTCTGAAGTAGTAGTATTTTTTTTAATTAAGTTTCATGAAAATTGTTTCAGAAACTGATACCATTCATATTCATGAGTATAATTTTGCAAATTTTTATTGCAATTATATTTTGCAAAATATGCTATTTTAGTTCTGCAAGCTATTCAACATTGTAAAAATATTATCACATATTAGAAATGCCTTATGAGGATAGACTACTATCTAAATAGAGGCCCTTTGGCTTTCATGAACTATATATTTTTAGATACCTATCCTAATGACAAATATAGCTAATAGATATAGATAGATATCAATTAGACTGCTATTTTGGCAATAATATATCTAGATACTTAGTCATCTACTATGAAATACCTAATGTATATCTATTTCCTGTGAGGGTGAGGTTTATTTTCCACTCTAATTATGCTTATAACATTCCATAAAGCTATGGATCGAGGTCAGTTGGGGTGGATAAATAAAAAAACTGGTTCACTTGTTTCTACCTGACATATATAATAACACTGCTTCTTTACTATATCCCATGTTTTACTGTATCTCTTTTATAATCTTAACAAAATATGCACATGCATACACCCACACAAATGAGTACTCTTAAAATCCTCAAGTAATAATGATATGACAACATAAACAAGCCCTTCAATCATACTAATAATACTTACAGGTTTCCCTTCTGAGTAAGATCACTGTCACGAATGGGTTCATCAAAAGAAGTACCTTCCATTGCCATACTTGAAAGTTAAAAACAAATTATTATTATTGTGGAGATGAAACAATGAAAACTACTACAACTACCCTTCTTAAGCAAATTGCAAAATCCTTGGATCTCAGAGGAAACCCATAGTTTATCTAGATTTATGAAAGTAATAGCTGCATACTCCCAAAACAAAATGGACCCTGCTGTTAAACTTGAATATTCATTGATTAAAAAGAACTATAGACTCACTTTACAAAATGCAAAAAGGACTTAT
>LYUA01000160.1:374557-386420 GCA_002093875.1 Calopteryx splendens
GGGGGCCAGTTCCTTTCCTTACACCACCTTTGATTTCCCAAGATTACCTGGTACCTGAAAAATAGTATACAGCTTGGGTGAAGCTGAGAGTGCCCAGAGTTGTCACCTGGAATTGAACCTGGGCCCTCCGGCTAGTAGCTCAGAGCTCTACTCACTGGACTACCATGACCCTTGTCCTCCTATAGCAAACTCAATTTTTTCTTTCACTTTCCCAACGATCTTTTTTCTAACAACTCTCAAAATTATCCAACTCACTATCCTCAACCCAGCCCTCAATTGATTCCTTCACCCTGTCATGCTCTCACCAGTTGTATAAGAAAATTTGTGATCTCCTAATGGTGTATTTGTCCAACTCTTTGTTAAATATTTTTTTTATCCTCTTTTACCTTTGCTAAATCATTTGCTTGTTATGTATTAACGAAAATGCCATTGTTGGCTGTTTTTGAATATTTTAGGAATGAATACAAGGTCATAAATAGCATTTGAAAACTCATGTCGATATAGAGCCACATAACCTTTTTTTCATGCATCATTACAAATTTGCATAAAGCAATAGGACATGGGAGAACAGGAACCCAGAAAACAATAGCATGCAAGATGAAACCACATGATAACTTTCTGCAGCACCAAAGCATACCTCCAAATGATTCCATTATAATATTTTAACTACATACTATACCCTTATTCTGAATATAGCACCAGTGGAATATGCATGCTTCCCATAAACTGTTACTCATTCTGTAAACAGTAATTTCCCAATAAACCATTAAAGAGAGAGTACCAAAAGCACACAATTGTTAGCTCGACATTATTACAATGTAAAGCACCACAATTATTAGCTTGATAAAATGGTCCTTTGTCATTGCTATGGGCATTAAGAGTCCAAAATAAATTTATTGTACTCCTAATATTTAACTTTGAATGGATAGGCATGAAAAATGAAATCTTAGTGCTCTTGCATAAATGATGTCAATTTTAACACGACAGTGAAAAATTGCAACTTTTGGGTATGACATGAGCAAAAATTACCTCCATTGCGCAAAGAAAATATTATTGGAAATATTATGATTTTATTTACAGTTTCTTTACAGCTGACAAAGTCTGGTGTTGGGTCGGAAGATTTTTCCGAAAACAATGATAATATTATAATAGCAAGTAAAAACAGAATATATAAGGAAATCAGACTATGGAGGACTTATTCCTCGACTTCAAGAAAGAAAACAATGGCTTTCCTATACAATAAAATCTCAAATAGAATTTTAAGTTTAAATAATAATGAAAATGCATCCATTAAAAAAAAATGATTGGCAATAAATGAGGAAAATATTGTCTTATGTTAGGGAAGTTATTCTCTCATATCAATCTTAAGATCACAGATTATAGCCAATGGCTCTTGAGCAGATTTTTTGTTGCAGATCAATTAGGTTCTTCACCAGGTCATAGACCCATTTCTTCTTAATTTATAAATTTCTCCCAACAATTCACTACCTGTCCAGGTCCAGTGCACCTACTTTACAAACTCTGGCATTTCTAATAATGATTTAAATTTCACCTTCACTTTCCTGTTGAGAGTCAAATTTGTCATTGGGGTATTCCCAAGCCTTTAATTCCTCATTCTTTACACCACAGTTCTCCCACAGAACATCAACAAAAGGGCTGTTCAATGCATTGAAAAATATGTGAAACTAGTTGCCCTTGGCTATTGCCATTGTATTCTACAATGTCATTTGAAGAATATTTAAAACTTATGTTAAGAATGTTTAGCAACTTTGCATTGGTTTTAGTGTGGGTTTCTAACACAAACTTGTACTTCCCTTACTCTTATTTGATCTGTAAGGGTCAGATTAAAAAAAATAAATTTTTGGATAAGGAATAGCATCCCCCACAAAAAAGTTCACACAGACATATTTTCACGAGTTAAACCTTCAGAGGTAAATATTCTTAGTTTCCTGCTTGAAGTGCAACATTTAAATGCAAAGGGCTATTTGCAAATTTAAAAGTGAATATAGAAACACTATGTATGCATTAACATGTATCTAGTAACCACCATACCTACTCCTACAATTTATAATGGTAATAAATATATTATTAGGAGAGTATGTGTGCATATTTTTATACAATTATAAACTATGTCAAGTAGTCACAGACTTGGAACACCGAGGTGAATCTTCTGAGAAAAGCTGGGTTAATCGCAACTTGGTCATTCTTCCGTAATCATGACACCAGTCTGAGAACCCACTCCTTCATGGACATTGCCTAAGGGATTAGGGGCCTGATGCGATGAAGAATATCACCTTTTGGGGCTATAGAATCAGTAAGGTGGTAATGTGACAACACTGATAGCAACTAATCAACAAAGTTAAAGAGATACAGAATACAACATCAGGTATTGTACTACGTCTGGTCTGGCAATATGGTGCCTAAGACTGTATACAATTAATTATTATTAAATTATTCCATATACCATACTGATTGTACATACACCGCTATCAGCAGTAAAGCCAAGCAACAACAGTTGTAAAGACGATATGCTTTTGAATAGCTCACATCTTTGAGAATTTCTGCGTAATTATTTTTTGAGGCAACAAAAATATCCCTGATAGAGTTGATAAGTCATGATATTTTTGGTGATTGCAAAAATACCAGCAATATATCAAATTTCCCCATTGCTAAACCTCACTGAACTGATAATTAAAAAATTCATTTTTTTTAAACTATTGATCAGATGCATATAAGCAATGTTTCATGTACTAGGCAAATACAAATTCCTCTTTCCTATCATTAAATATTAAGTATAATCAAAACGTATTATGTTTTGTACCACATCAACTTTCTTTGGACAACAGAAATAATTATCAAGGAAGCTGTCATTTCATATTTTCCTTNTCATGGAACATACTAAATTTAACCAACAGTCCCACATGTGACACTTAAATATCAAATATTATATATTTGGGCCACTTGCCAAAAAGCACAATGTTTTCCTGCAAAAACAGTTCCCTGGAAGAAAGAAGCCACGAGGCAATTATTTATGCTAACAAAGCAAAGGACTCCCAAGCCCACATTGACTCAGAAAAATTCAAAATATGTACATACCGTGAACTATAAGGTACTTTACCAGGCAAATTTCTAAAAACAACAAAAAAATTTGTTAAGAAAATTTTTTTTAACTAAAAAAAATTAAATGATCCACATTGGTTTAAAATTAGTGAGTAATTTGAACAAAGAACCTCAAAGCTTCTGAATAATGTCATGTGAAAAAACTCTTGTAACTTACCCTCCTTTGAGGGATACACAAAGGTGTAACATATATACCTTTATACTTTACACCTTCCCACCCTCAATAATCACACGATTCAAAGTAATCATAACAGCTTTCAATCATTCTACAATACTGGCAATTAGATATTTTGAATATATATAAGTATTTTACTCATATTAGTAATCACATATTTTTTCAGACTGTGTTAAAGGTTAGCCATAATTCAAGGACACACTTTTTATAAAAGCATAAAAAATCATTTGATTGATGATAAAGGAACTCTTTGTGGGAACCATAAGAGTTACTTAATAGGTCAATCACAGTAATCAACCTGAAGGTTGCTTTGGTAGGTGAGGGTAGATGTCACCCAGCACTAAGCCCAATGTCATGTGAAATTCATGTCAGGGTAAGGAGGGCCAGTTCCTTTCCCTGTGCCACCAGCAATTTCCAAGGATGATCTGGTACCTGAAAATTCACACAGCTTGGGTGAACCTGATGGTGCCCAGAGGCATCGTCCGGAATTAAACCTGGGGCCTCTGGCTATTGGCTCAGCACTGTACCCACCGAACTAACACACCCCTATTTATTAGATATAGTCACACTTTTTGACCATTTATTTATCTCACATTAAAAGTTTAATCAGCAGTTACAACCGTTTATTGGGAAACCTGTACCTATTATAAAATTATCAAAAAAAAATATTTATGTACCTCTAGATGTATACCTGCATAAATCTGTCTAAATTTATAACTTACACTAAAATCATTTTCTAATAACTAAATACCATTATACATTAACATGAATATGCAGTATCCATTTACCTATTTCAGCTAATATACACCATCCCACAAAAGGTAGTGTAAATATTATTACTACAACAGCTAACATTTAATGTTGAAACACAAGACGAGAAAGTATGCCACACCTAATACAACAGAGTAACCAAGGTAATACATACAGCTTGTAAAAGCTGCAGAATATTCTTCCTCAATCATATTACTTTATATGTAATAGTACTTTCTTCAATGTATGAGAATTTTATTTTAATAGTAATCTATTGGTAAGTATGGACACATGACACAAATATCAACAAAACACAGTACAATAACCTATTCTTCAATTCCTCACACCTATGTCAACCTTCAACCCATCCAACATGCCATTCTTTTACTGCTTTTTTTATAGTTTGCCAGCTAGATAATAAATAATTTATGCGCCAGCCATGAGATATTATTGCATGAGGATACAATGAGGTATATAATTTATTATTTAAGTATGACTGAATTTTGTCAATTTTTCCACCTCATCTGATTTAAATTAATTATGCACCATCTACAAAACACATTAATAAAAAATATCTCAAAAGACTTCACTGGATGCACAAATGATATTAATACAGCAAACTCCCAATTTTTTGTGCAAATGACTGGACAAGGGTGCAAGCATAATCAAAAAACAGAGATAATCCAATGATTAGGCTCTTTCCAGGTTACCTTCCCTGTGGTGTGATGCTAAGTGTCTAAGAAAGTACCACCAGCCACCAATGAGTAGATTCATGCTGCATCGCCTTTAAACCACATCAAACACACTGTCAATGCACAAAAATCTTCCTCATTCCCACAAGAATCATAGAGAAACTCGACTTTTTCTGCCAAATTAGGGCCTGAAACATGCATTCCTGTGGCTTTTTTTCTAGTTGAACCATCGTAGCAGTGCAATATTAAGATTTGTGTACATCAATTTTCTCATTGAATTTCTTTTCATTACACTGGTGATGCTGTCACAATCACGAGTAAACACAAGATTATTCATTTTATTAGTACGAACGTCATGACCTGTTTGCACCACAATCCCCAAGTCTTCAGCCAGTTTTAGCTACTTCACCTTTACCTAAACAACTAATAACATTGAGTTCCTGTTTTATCAAGTTTTAACCTGCCAGAGTTAATTTTGCATGGGCCCTGGTAGATATAGCGGTGAGAATCATAAAGTATCATAAAGTCACTTTCCATAGTTTTTAGTCATTTCCCATACTTTCTTACTCCACTGCTGTTTTATGTGGGGAAGGATTACTTCCTTTGGTAATGGCTGACAGAGATGGTAAAACAGTACTCCACGCCACGCCCCTTTACCCCATTTGCACTGGTAGGACTCTCTGTGAAATACCTCCAATGCACTGAATACCATAAAGAGACACCCTACACCTTTGTACAGAACACTTTGTTAAGGCTTTCTATACAAAAAATCTCCCAGGTATAAAATTCTACCCATTGGGTCCCCTCTTAGCAGGGCACCAGTTCCTTCCCTCAGAAACTGGACCATGGTAAGTTTGACCCTTCCTTGCATTAACAGCCCCTATCATGGCATGAGTCAGTGGTCAAATAATTAGTTACGCAGTGATTTTGCTACAGAAATATTTGTTGCTTAGTCAAAAAATATGACCTAGGAAATGAATTCCTTATTGCATTTACAATATCTAAATGAAATTCTACCATTAATATTCATGAGATATTGTGTGAAGGAGTCACACCATACCAACGGCTAATAATGTGTAAACCGAACGTTTTATTTTCACATTCCTGCTCAGTTCTCCCTCAGACAGTCATATATACATGACATTTGTAGCCTATTGTAGCAAAATCTCTGACAGATATAGAAGATGTTTGACATTTAGAAGAAGTTAGCTCATCATCTGACATTAGGTCTTCCTTAAAGCCTTTTCTCTTCATTCCTCACTCAATATCCTCCATCCTTTGATAGCCCTCAGCATACCATTACCTCTTAATATGTCATTCATCCACCCTTTCTACCTCTTTCAAATTTCACCAATCAACTCCCTTTCTCTCCTCTACTTACAATGAAAACGTTGCCATTTGTTTACCTCTCTGTCCAACTCATTTTTCTCATTCTCCTCCATACCAAAATTTTAGAAGCTTCCATCCAATTTAAGAACCATACAATGCTTTTCTCCATATTACTCTTTATTAGCTTGCCTATAGTAAATTCCATCTTCTTTGCAAATGCTTCTTTCACCAATGCAATTCTTCTAATGTCCCTACCAGTATGACCATAAATGTTAATATAAAGTTTTTAATGCCATTTTATTAAACCTAAATCTAATCAAGATCAAATAGGAAAATATCTGTACTGGACCAAGGACAAAGCGAAAAGGAATAAGATGCAACACAAAAATACATGAAATAATGATGTCAAGGAAGATGGAACAAAGTTGATTCTCATCCAAAACAGATTTACCAGGAACAGAATACAGGAATAGGTGCAGTACCTAGGCAACTAATATTTGACAATTTTGATGGAATTCACCCTAGGTGATGCGATTAAGGACTTGGAGTAGCATCTATTGGACCTGCCAAGACAAAGTAAGAATTTGATTGCTTTTTACTGGAGGCTAAAAATTATTTTTGAGAATTTGGGTGTCAAACTGTCCATCACTGCCTTCAGTGTGGGATCGAAAAAGCAAGCAATGAACACTGTGTAACACCTTATCATGGCATAACTACCTATTCTTGAAGTTAAGAGCATGACATTTTGGTGTGGAAGTACCTACTGTTGCTTAATCAATAATAAAGTGTATACAAAGGAATCACAGAGAGATAAGAGTTTTAACAGATAATGAATGATAGAATTTTTGAATGCTTTAATAGCATGCCAAGGGACTTTGATAATGAATATTTGCTCTTCTGTCTACCTAGCTAATGGAAAGAACAGTGTCATTTGAAATTTTAAAAGTGGTTTCTAGCCTTACAGGTGTTACTTTAATCATAATTTTAAACAATTTTCTTGTCAAAGTGAAAAACATTACTTCACTATGCTCTTTTATATTTTAAATTACAGGTCTAAGGGGTGAGTTGATTAAGTGATTGATGGATTGTTACATTCTGGATATTATGCCTAATTAACCATGGTAGTTATTAGGGGAGATGACAGAAAGTCATGGGCACCACTATGTATAGATAGGAAATTTAGCCATAGATAAGATTATTAATATTGAGAAAGGGTAGAGAGAATTCCAGCATAAACACAGGCAGACTATTAAAGCCAAGCATCAAGGGATTCAAATTTTAATGTCTCAATTGAAAGATGGAGTCCACTCCCTGGCATAGTGGATTAGGGTGCTTTGACTGTTGGCAAGTGCTTTTGTTATGTTCAATTCCCCAAGCTCCCATCTAGCTATATACTTCTTACAGTGAGAGTAAAACCTTCTTCAACTTTACCAATTCATTTTAAATATGTTTGGTCACACAAATGTGCACACACAGACTTTTTCAAATATCTGAGTTTAATGCCTTCTGAATGAATCTTATCTTATCTAACTCATACAGACCTTTGGTTGGAGAGATAAGAGTTCACAATGAGTGAATTACCATAAAACCTACCTAAAATAAAAGGGTGTAAAAACACATCAAGGACATAGATTATCATTCTTAGGTATCAAGTTTATGGTTATACATATGTTAGAACATATTGAAATGTATATTTCTGTAAAAAGAATAAGTATATACAAGGAACAGAGTTGTGCAATATGGAATGACACACACCAAGCACTTCAAACATTCTAATAATCAATATGGCACTTAAACTTTATCTGCTAAACTTCTTGAGAACTTTATTGTGCAGAAAAAAATGAGTCTTGCTCACAAGGCTACCCACTTGTGGTGTAGAAGAGCACAGAAGCTTGTTGCATGGACTGCCTACTTAGAATTGAACCTTATAAGGGAGTTACACACAGAATAGCTCATAAGCTAGATGTGCATATCAAACAAGAACTAGTTTCTACAAAATTAATTTATTTTTGAGACACACTGACATGATTTTGACACAAGAAGGCATCATTGGATTTATGAGCACATCTCATATATTTGGATCCCTAAACCAGTAGCAGGACTTAAGTTCAACTACCAGGGTCTTTGAACATTAAATGTCCATGTAAACATTGAAAACACTATATACTGGAAAGGTCTTTTCCTAAAAGACTTTGAAAAAGTGATCTTCCCTGGGATACAATTTGCAGTATCCACTTTAATGTCAGTACAGTACAGTAATATAAAAAAATTCTTTTACCTTATGTAAAATCCTAGTATAATAACATGGAAAATAACAAACATATCCAACTACAGTGGAACCTGTCTCGATGACCACCTTCCAAAACAAACACTTTTTACAGGCACTGATGAACTAATACTCCTTAAGACAATATTAACCGAAAAACCTGTCATCATGACAGCGACCATGCCAGATTGTACTCCTCCATATGAAATGTGCCTGCCATAGGCAACCAGACAAAATGTGCACCCCAATGATACACTGTACATGGATCCGACCAGACCGGGATGATTGTTCCGGCCTCAAAATAATGTAACACATGTTTAACACATAAATGTTGTTTGGATTGGTTGCACAAGAACATGTAACAAGGAACGTGATATCCCACTAACAGATTAACTTCTTCTAAATGAAATATTTTCTAAATGGTCACTGCTATCATCTAAGTTTGGGATGTTCTCACAGTAAAACAAATAAGATTCAGCAGTATTCTTTACTCATATATAATATCGAAATCATCTCCCGAGAGCTTATGAAATCATCATGAAATTAACTCCTAAGTGGCATCTTTGAAATATCAGATTATGGGAAGGTTCTTCCTACGACATAGCAGGGTGAAAAAGAAACTGTAGACAAAAGGAAAACTGAAAAGTTTCCCATGGACTGTCTGATAAGATTCATGTTGAGCTGAAGTAGTCGAAAAAGAAAGAGAGAAGCAATTTGCGGGAGAATAGGAAGGCACTAATGGCCCACGAATATCGCATTTCCTCTTTTGTTTAAGAATGATTGATTACTACTGACTCACCTACCCTGGTGATTTCGAGAAGGGCAGAGGGATAAGCAGGTGTGAAAAAAACTGAGCATGGTCAATAATTTTATACTGTATTTCAGGCCAGTATGTTTTCTATTCTTGTAGCATTCATGTGCCCAATTTTTCTGAATTAATTGTACACATTTTTAAAATGCTGAATAGTTTCAATCCTTTTTCCATCAATTCAATGAGAAAAGCAGAATTTTTATGTCTTGAAAAAAAACATAAGCGTGATAAAAGATAGCGAATGGAGTTGGTCACATAAACTTGCCAAAAATTACAAATTTTGAACATTTTGAAACATAAAAACAAACTGCTCCATGGTTAGGAAAGTGGAAAAGAACTCTCAGTGAAGAGAATAAGACTGGAAACATAATAGTACCAACACTATGACAAAGACGTAAACAAAATCCATGTCATTATTTACACATTTCACATATGTAGAATACTCGCTTATTATTTAGAAATATAATTTAACTTCCATGTTAGCAATTAACTTTTTTGAAGCAATAGACTCGACTATTTCTTTTAATATTGCCTTATTCTGACAATAATTCTCAATACACAAATAATCATGTATTTGAAAGGAATATACCTAATTTTAGTGTGCATTAATTATCAAGGGTGGTTTTTGATATCTTAACACCATAAAACATCTAGGAACATTGCCCAATATGCCAATACCTAAGCACTTTAGTTGGAAATGGTGGCCAATTTCATCGCCTTAAGCAAGTGCTAATCTTAAGTTGTAAGCGGTTGTACCAAAATAGCAGAAATAATTTTAAACTATTCCTTAACTTGATACCAGTACTAAGGCAGTAGGCACCCACCATATTGACTTTATTATATGATAGGTATAAATTCCATGTGTAAGGGGTTGAAAATTGAAACCTTAAAAACTCTATGACAAATTCGGGAATGCAACTAAAAAATCATCAGTGTGATGTGCACATGAAGAAAATGAAACCATCAGATGCAGGCATCCATAATAATGTAAGGTATTTAACTACTTGGTGTTGGGTAAATGATTGTCATAAGCTTAACTACCTACATAGAAATTCATGCTTAATGAAAATGAAATACTAAGCACTATGAATTTTTCCAATAACTTTTCCCATCATAATTTTTAGTGGAAAAATACAGTGAAAGGCTGTGAACACGGATGTAGCTTTATACTTAGTGAATTCTTTATTGGCTCATGCATTTTAATTATTCCAAATCTCCTACCTGTATTATTTTGCCTGGTGAACAATGACTGAAAAGGAGAATTTTAAGTGACTGGCGAAATCCATTTGATCTGCCAGAGGATGAGTTCGTTAAGCTATTCCAGGCAATAAAGCCACATATCATTGTCATTGACTTGAGCTGATACTAAGGAAAATATGAATCACTGGACTAACTACCAATAATCATGCAAATGCTACATTTTTGCCTTATTAGGAAATGACAATTTATTTTGAGACATTTTTGTTTACACTCATAACAGTATTTAATGATGCCAGTACAATTATTAGTGTTAATGCATGTCAATGTGTAAAGGTAGCTTTATATGTTTCCATAATAGTTTGTGATAACATACTAACATAACAGCAAAGTTCCATCAAGTCAAGACAATAATGATATACACTATAGTTGGTGTACATGCTATTTAACACACAAATGAGCACAATTAATCAAATGATCATGTTTGGGGCAGATTTTTCACCTACTACCCCTGAGCATGCAAAATTTTCTTAACCCTTGTATCACACGACTTCTATAATCAAGAGGGAACTAAGAGATTTCCTTTTTTTTGTAAATTGTTGACTAATTAGGTGATCAAATAAAATTTGTTAAAAATATATTGAATTCTTCATTGTATATTATATTAAACCTTCTGCATACTTCCTTTACCATTCCTATGCATTGAAATAATAGGTTGAGCTTATAGGCCGAGCGGTTTGTAGAAGATCTGGTGATTTCTGAGAGCCAACTGGGGTCTCCTTCATCTTTCTAACGGCTTACGGAAATGGCCACATTTTCTACTATAAATCCATTATTACCAGTGACAGCACAAAACCCCTCCTATTTGGTGCCATCATAAATTCAGGCCAATACAGTAGTTTATTTTACCTAGTTAGAAACCTATAGCGTTTGTTCTATTGTTGACATGGACTCCTCTTCAATCTCTCTATCTCATAGAGAAGAATCTACATTTAAGTACTCACAAATTTTGTTGGAAAACTATTTGTAAAAACAATATTTGTGTGTACAAACCTGTAGCTATCAACACCACCAGCTTGGGCCTGAAGTTCCTTTATTTTGCGAAATATTTTGCAGGCTTTCCGGACAGAGTTCCTATATTTATCAGCGTGGCTGAGAAAATGATCAGGTACATCATCTTGAAGATCAGGATCAGACAGAAAGAATGTCTCTGGAAAGAATTGCAAATAAAACATAGTTACACATTGTGAAAGGTGCATGGAAAAAGACATTGAAAGCTGTACTGTTTTCTGAAAAAAATTATCCATGGAACAATCCATTTATTTCCATAACAATCATGCCGACTAGTAATAATAATGTAAAGGGTCCTTTTGCTCTATGAAATGTAGACATACCATTCATTCAAATATCACATTCAAGTTATAATACTCATAGAACAATTGAACATTATTCAATATTTTAGCTGTGTTACATATGATATTACATATAAACACATTTTCTCATGAAGATTAGGAATGATTTTT
>LYUA01000160.1:487634-504071 GCA_002093875.1 Calopteryx splendens
AGCTGGAATGCTGGCGAAACTGTTGTCTACCAAGCCAACGAACGAGGTGAAACCCGAACCAATGCAGAGTTAAACATTTATTGAATGTTCATCATATAAACAGTATGTGGAGCATAAAAATGTAAATAGGGGAGGGTATCTGAGCCAAATGTTTGGGAATATGGGAGATCAGTTAAGATATGTTTGCTCTGTGTAAGGTTAGAACATTGAAATAGAGTGGATTAAGGGCAGGGGATTTGGGGATGTCTGAAAGGCCATCTTAAGTGGACCGTATGCCATTGCCAGTCAAAGCCTAAGGACCTATTTTCTGCTATCATGTTCTCATATGATAATGTCTTTGGGAGGGATGAAGCATATTCTGGGAGTTAGTCAGTACTTCAAGTTCGTGAATTTACAGTAAATAATCAATTAAAATAATTCTTACCTGACTTAATTATCAATAATTTTGTGGCTGATGATATTACTTACATGTGTTGCATTGATGGATAATATTGGAGTGTGGGACCTGCAAACACATAATCAATTGGCAGTAATTTTAACTTATTGATACTCTACTGATGGGTCAATAGAAAAATATGATTGGATCACAGAGATAATGAAGGAAAAACAAAAAAAGGTTTGAACAGATGCATGGGTGACTTTAATCGAATATGTCACTGAAAATAAGGTCATAACACCTTGAACTTATATCCTTCATTTTCAATTTTACCCTGGTGCCTTCAAGTCATATGCTCCCTGATTCCCACCCAAAGGGTTTGGGTTCGAATCCCAGAGGTAGCAATGTTTTTTCAGTGGTAACCCGCTTCCTAATTGGGTGCTATGTGGATAGCATTTCAAGTTCTACTCCATCCGTCGTATGGGATGCTAAACATAGTCCCCTTGGCACCTTGCTGGCACGTGGCTGATGCTGAGGATTGGTTTCTCTCCATCCTTCTTCCATTCCCTGTAAATCTTCCTCTACCGTATTACCCACCTATCCCAAATGGCATGAATTACCTCAAATTTTGGTCCCCTCCTCTATTAAAATGCTACCAAAAAAGTACACCTGCAAATTACAATAATAACTGAACATTGAGTAAACAATGTTTAAAATATTTGTTTATTATTTTCTGAAAGTGTTAACCCATAAGGGTGCCAAATCACTACCTTTTCATTAATATTTTCATCAATAAAGGGAAAATATTGGGACAAATAATATTTAAATTTTGTTTTCTATGCTCCAAGGAGGGTCTAATAGAATGTTTAAGTAAAGAGGATGGTCAAATTGTATCCAGGTGGGCGAGAAATATATAATTATGGCAAACACTAACAATTTCTCAAAGAGAGGAGTGGATGGTAAAGATTGAACGAGATGATAGTCCTAGGCTATTATAGAAGGTAGAGAAATATTTTTGTTAAAGATGAAAAGTTGGCAAAATATAGTGGAATATATGTAATCCTCTTCAGCACAGCTTTTGGTTTACATTTGATCACTCATGCTTTTGTTGATGATGAATGCATTTATTAATGTATGGTTCATAGATTAAGGTGGCATTATGCACATTTGTGGTGAAGAGTGTGTGTTCTAATTTTTTTTCCAACAGTGAAACCTCAAATTTAAGTTTTTGAGGGAACTACTGAAAAAATATTTAAAATCAAGGTCAGCTGTTAAAAAATATTTTTAAATATATTTTTATGATGCATTAAATATCTCCCTATATTATATTAAAATAAAGGATCTCAACAGCATCAGTTTGTGTGTTATAACAGTTGCAATAAATCACTGAAAAATTCTTAATTTCTCAAATAGGACTAAGAGATCTATATTTAATTAAGAAAAAATATCCATTGCCTTAAATTTATCATCAAGAGTTACTTGCTAACATGGTGTTTATTTCTGCATCTTTCCCCAAGTCATTAAGCATTTAAATACACATAGTAGGCTAGCATCAGAAAATATTTTTCATAAAAATAATTTTCTATTGTCTTACAATCTTGAAATAGGGAGTTGTTTAGAAAAGGATCTTTATCCTGTGAAGGGTCCAATTGACCCTACCCATAGATCCCAAAGATTCACCTATCGTCATTGAATAGATGTATAGGCAAACATCAATTTTTGTAAAGTCCCATTTCATGTTTTTATTTGTCCTTTTAATTAAATTTTGGGACCTAATACAATTAAATTACAT
Organism: Calopteryx splendens; assembly: GCA_002093875.1. NCBI lineage: Eukaryota > Metazoa > Arthropoda > Insecta > Odonata > Calopterygidae > Calopteryx > Calopteryx splendens. Next base: position 489,803 of record LYUA01000160.1, read on the forward strand.
TTCATGTAATTTACTTGTATTAGGTCCCAACTTGAATGCAGAGTTCCTGCAAGTTTTATGAGTTTACAATCACTTGAGATTTCAGAGAGTATGTTGGAAAGAACCTCTTGAGAATTTTTAAATATCTTGTTAAGAAAAATAGCAATAGGATGCCATGAGAGCTACTTGAAGATACTCGGGCGGTAACTCTAGTTTACCTTTGCAACCCTAGTCAAATTTTCATGCATCAACCAGTCACTCTTGTGCATCTAAATAGAGTCTTGTAAAGGTTTATGCATAACAAAGAATGATTACAAAAGAAAAATATTCTGTTCACCAACCATTATATTTGTTTGGGTACTGTCATTTATTTATAAATTTTTTCAGGTGGTTGAAGATGGGTATGAATTCTTTGCTAAGAGGCAGCTGGTCACACTGTTCTCAGCTCCTAATTACTGTGGAGAATTTGACAATGCAGGTGGGATGATGTCTGTTGACGAAACACTGATGTGCTCTTTTCAAGTAAGTTGCATTCTTGGATATGGATAATATTTATTTTATAGATAACAGTGACGGAGAATACAAAATATTATAGCCAATAAAAGTTCATAGCAAGTCATACATTCATTTTTAAAATTTGTAATTTTAGTTCAATACTTATATTAAAATTCTTATGTGGATGAAAGGCTTAATACTGTTAAACATCATTTTTTCAATCCTGCTTAGTAAGAAATATAATTTCATTTGAAGCTAAGAGCAACCCAACCCAACCACTCCCAATTCCATGCCAGTAGTGCTCAAGGGTGCTCGAATAATTGTAAAACATGGATAATCCACTGATTAAGCTTTCTCCAATTTCCCTTCTCAGCTGTGCACTGTCAAAATGAATTAACTCCCTAAGAAAATGCCACCGGCCACCAATGAGTAGATCCTCGTTGCATCAGTTTTTAAACAACATCAAACACACTGATGATGCACAAAACTCTCCTTGAATCCCTCAATAATCATGGGAAAACTTTCCTTTCTCTGCCAGAATTGGACCCAAAACACACATTCCTTCTGCTTACTTTTGGGTGACCTACCGTAGCTGTGCAGTGTCAAAATTTTCATAGGTTGATTTTTTCATCAACTTTCTTTTAATTATGCTAGTGAAGTTATTATAATCGCGAGTGAGCTCAAGAAGTTCCATTTTTTAATTTTTGAGCATCAAAAACTATTTTTACTCTGATCCCCGATGCTTCAGCCAGTTTTCGTGCTGCTTTATTTTTGTCTACATGACTCCAAAAGATTGAGTTTCTGTTTTATCGACAAGATCACGTGTATCCTTCTCACATACTGTTATCATCATCAGTATTTGAGTCTGAAGGTTGGTTAACTGTATACTTCCCACTCAATATTCCTTACAATGTGGTTTTTGGTATCCTAATGAAATATTTGAGTCAAATCAAAGTAGAAGATTATTTGAATGAGATAAGTTGATTGTTTTTGGAATATTTAACTGACTCCTCTTGGTTAAAACCTAATTGTACCAACCAAAAAGAACCTAAAACAATTTTGCAGTATTAATGAATATATTTTTACATGGAAAATTACCATTCTTAAAGTTGACAGGATTCAAAGAATACTTGGATGGTTTCAGGCGTCTGAAACATCTTCGCTAAGTATTACTCTTGCTTTGTGAACCAAAAAGGTGTTACCAAGTGTTTCGTTCTCATTCAAAGATTACATTAAGTTTACTAGCAATTGTTATTATCTTTTGGATTAGCCTATGCCTTGATGTTTTGTATTTGATTTGCATGTATTTATGTTACCTGTCATTGCTTATGTATTTTTGTAAATGCTAACTTTCAGATTTTGAAGCCCTCAGAGAAGAAGGCTAAGTACCAGTACACTGGAATGAATTCTGGACGCCCTGTTACACCACAGAGAAATACACCAAAGAAAAAGTAGGAACGAAGATAGGGCAGTGATATGCGCAAGCCAAAGGGATAACATTAAATGGGTAAGATGAGTCATTTGCACCAAGCGCTCTGCTTATACTTTTTTAAAGTCATTGTTTCCATTTTCTGAGATGTATAACAGGAATTCGAATTTCACATTTTTCTCAATTACATACATGATTAGTGTCTAATGGAATTTAAAAAATTTGAATACCATTTTATTTCCTTTAAACCTATGAATTATAAACCCGTTCCATAAATTTACTTGTTAAGATTCTCTAATCTGTGTATGATGTTACCTAGCATTCCAAGTTGCTATCTAAATTGATTGACTTATGGATATGATTGATGTGGTTTGCAAGAAGTCCCTCTTTGCAGATGAAAATGGAGAGTAGTTTTTGTACTGAAGAAGGTTGCATCATATATGGTGTTAAATTTAAAAGTTAAGAATTGTTGGAAAGAGGTGGTAACTTCTTGGATGATAATGTGATGCTTCCTGTTACCTTCATCTTGGCAGTACTGAAGTAATGTCATATTTCCACCTTTTTGCTGCTACTTTGAAGGCAAAAAAGTTAAAAGTAAATGTTAATTGCTGTGTTAATATTTTGTGGCATTTGTTCTCATTTTTTTCTAGTACTTCATACAATTTTTCAATTCATTTTGCAATTGTAGTAAATTCACTTTCTTTCACTGGCAGAAGAATTACCTATATAGGATAATATGAGAGAAAATTTTCTTCAGAGTATGAAGTAAACATAGCAAAGAGTTTACTCTTGCATCTGCACTCGCATTTCCCTGGAAGGAAAGGAATTTGATATACTCATTTCAGCATTGTGAAAGCACAGTGAAATTCTGTAAAACAATAGAGCAAGTACAGTGGGATGAGTTCCAGCAGTAAATAGGTGGAAATACACCAAATGTGATGAACTTGAGGAAATATTTAAGATTTGGTCCCAATGGACCTGATCATTAGAGGTGTAGTACTAAAAGAACAAGCACTACTATGTGCTGCATCTAGACTAAGCATAAATGATTTCAAAGCATCAAATGGGTGGATAGACTCTTTCAAAGTACAGTACAAGGTGCTACCCAAAGTTGTTGAGTGTTTTAATATTCCACCAAAACCAATAGCATTGCGAACTTCTCCCACTAGATGCCACTTGATGTGTGTTTCAGCTGCCAGCTTCCAAGTTGCATCTCTATGAGTGAACATGTTTTTTAGTTTTTGTTTTTTTATTACTCTTTGTTCTTCTCTGTCTGCAAATTCCGTGAAATGGCTGATATGGAGTTAAGTTTATCTGCATCAAGTTTTGTTTCTCAAGTTCAAGAAAACTACTGCTGAAACCGACCAAATGGTAAAGGAGGCTTTTGGTCAGCAAGCTCCAAGCCAAGCAAGTACATCTGAGTGGTTGAAGAATTTCAAAGATAGCCGGAAGTCTGTGATGGATGACAAACATATGGGTCAACCGTTGTGATGTACAACTCCAGGAAGGATCGTGACAGTTCGTGAATTGATCCTTGATGGCCAATGGCACACAATCAATGATAATTGTATTAGGGTTGTACAGTCATACGGGACATATCAACCCATTCTAGTGGATGTAGTGAACATGAGATGAATCGCAACAACGTTTGTCTGGAGACCATGAGGTTGAGGTGTGCACTGAGCTCCTAGCAACACTTCAAGATGGCCCAAACTTCCTGTCCGGAGAGACCCTGAAACAGACCAGCAATCTTCTCATTGGAATTCATTTTGGAAATTACAGATGGAGAAGAATAGGTGTAACAAAAACAGCAACAACTAAGATACGAGTGCGCTCACAAACTGGGAGGTGAAATACACACCAAGAGGCTGGTGGCAGATGTACGTACTGCTACTGGTTTGGGAATAATATCCAAATGCTCATTGGGTAGCAATTCGCATAATATTTTTTGCAAAATTATTTTTGGTGAATTTAAAAGAGTAAATCCTGAAAAAGTTGCTCACTGGCAGTAGAGAGTTTTGTGTCATCATTTTGATAGCATTTTTAGTGTGGATAAAGGATGTATTTTTTCGCAAGACCTCAGACTTGAATGGGGAACCTTCGCCTTGGGGGCAAAAATATAATGGCTCTCCATAATGAAAAAACAACTTTGCAGTTTCCACAATTTTTTGTTAGTTTCTACAAATTGTGGAAATTACATACAGGGTTGTTTTTCATAATGGTTATCCTCAATTTCCACCAAGCCATGCCTGATACTATTAAGTTTATTTCATGGCTGGGTTCACACTGTTGATTCTGCAATTGCTTGCTTTTATGAGTGCATTCATTTTTCGTACTGCAGTGAACCATCATTTGTTAGGTAAAATGCATAACATTATGCTCAATATTGTTCTGATTTTGCATACATTTCATGCAAATGTTGCTTTCTCTCAAATTCCATTTCCCCGTGACTTGCACAAAGTATAAAACACAAAAGTGTAAAAGAGGGGTTTCACACTATTTGTATCAGCCTTAGCCTACTAATTAGATAATTCAAATGCCCTAGCAGCAATTAAGAATTTCTTCAGTCTTAGTACTAACAAGAAGAACATGTGCATAAATAATATGAATGTCAAAAATGGTGTTTAAAATGGCAAAATTGCATGGTGTTATAATTGACTGAAGGTTTTAAACATTTTTATGGACAGTCATTATGCTGAAATTATTGGTAATGTCAAAAAAATCGCTAATTGAATTGAATGGGAACTTGAAAAGGGTCATGTCTCATCCAGCAATGATATATTTGAAAAACATTCTTGTTTAGGCGGTGGCCACTGCAATGCCATGAAGTGGTGCACCTGGGGTCTGCATACGTAGTAGAAGGGGAGTGGTAGGAAAAGAAAAGAGGTAATTGGGAGAAAAGGAGAAATGAAAGAAATGGAAAGGAAAAGAAATTAATGAAATTGATGGCAGTTCTTGTTTTGAATAGTAATGACACCTACTTATGACTTGCTTCCCTAACCTCATTTGAAAAGGCTAGAAAAATGGAACATTTTTGCATAGACTCTGTTTTTAAATCATTGATTGTAATACTTGTTTTAATTTTCGTTCAGGATACCCACTCCACTCTTTGTTGTGATGTGACAGATGTTTGTTGGAAGAAATGGATCTTCACCATTCCCTGTGAAACTTATCTTTTCTGTTCTTGTTTATTTTCAGATTTTGTCTGTTGATTACACAGAGTATCATGGTTGGATATGTTTTCAAGATTGGTATGAGTTTAGTAAGGAGAGTTTTTAAACTAAACCCTTCCCACCAAGTATCAGTTAATTGAGCTCTAGGCAGTTATTGTGTATATGAGAAGCTGTAAAACATTTTCTTGTTGGTGGGTGAAGTTGATGTCAATAATGGAAAATCATTCTCTTTGTTGCTTGGGAAATAAGGTTCTTAAAAGAAACTTAGAAAAAGAGGGGAGAGATGCCTGTAATTTTTACTTTGATGAAGAAATGGTATGTCAATGGTGTTCGGTTTCACCTTCATGCTTTTGTACATGGAAAATGATGCTAGGTTTCTCTCATTGTAGACATTATTTATTTAATTTAATAAATGCTTATCATGCATGCCAGTGCAAAGAAATTATAAGTCATAAGTTATACTTCTTGGCATTAAATATTTTTGTAGGCTTTTGATGATTGTCAACCTTCATACTTGTGGGAGTGCTCCTCAAAGTATCAAGAAGTATTTTCTTATTTAGTTACTTGATTGAAGTTAAATTTGATTGAAGTCAGTGCCTTGTTTATGTTTTCAAGGCCATTCAGTCATTTTTAATTTTCTCTTAATTCATCGCTATCATCCATGGTGAGTTTTAAATCTTGAAGTTTCATATCCAACTTAGTTTTTTGAGTTTAAAATGAAAACTTTGGTGTAGTTGAGCAGTACTGAAACTTTGCAGATAGTAAATGACTGATTTATCATCCATCAGGTTTATTTTTCTAGCATTAAGCTTTGTCAACATCCTTGTAGAATGTCATTGTCTAAGTAAAAAAAAGCTGTTTGCAGTAAAAGCATGATTGGTGCCATTGTTAAATGTTTTATACACAGTCTGGGGTGCTATTTGGACAAGATCAAATTGAAAAGGAAGGACTCTTGTAATACTTTTCCCCTGTAATTAACTAAATATTACAACAGTTTGAAGTGCATTTACTCTTTTTTGAATAAGTCCTTAAATGAAAAGTGGCATTTGTTAAGTTATTTGGATGTATCTGTTTTGGTATATTGTAATACTAAACATGTATCATAAATCTTAGGTTTTACATTCTTCTGTCATCTGTTTGCTTTTACAGTTGTAGATATTAGGTGTATGGATGAATTAGGAAATAAGTGTATTAAAAATATTTCCTTTCACCAAATTAATTTCATTAAACAGATTTTGTATTATAGATTTCTGGTTATTGCTCGCATTTGAGTGTTTGCACATGAGATATTATAGGTAATGTTGGAGAATATACAAGGTTTTGGAAGCACATTTATGTTAGGTAGTATTCAACAATGTTTATCAAATAACTATAATATTTTTAAATATACCAATGCCATATGCAGTGAATTCTTGTTTAGAATTGCTTACTGGTTAATCAGATCTGTTGGTAGCCTATCATGAGAATAATGTCACATGTAACTATGATAAATATTTGTGCACTTACAATGTGCTTTCATTTGTGTGCTCATTCTATCTGCAGTGGAGTTTTTAACAGCAATATATTTTTCTTTGAAGTATTTGACTTGCAGAAATTATGTAATGACATTTGTCTGAAATGTTACTGATTTCTTTCATTTGCATTGTACAGTGAAAGTATATTACATAGACAATTAGTATTTTATTTATTTTATGGCCTTTGAGTTATGTTTTTTTGTGGAAAACCCCTGAAATCAACTTGCATTTTACAGGCCGCATGTAAATATGAAATTGTTGCACATCTAAACTTTGTACCCTTAGCTTTTATTATTGTTTTAATTTTCACATGAATTAAATTGCTATCTGATGCTCTCAAAGATATAGAAGACACTGATTTCATTTTGGCTTCTAAGGCAAAATGAAGTTCCTCTCATAGTATAAGTATATATTAATATTTTTCCCAATGAGAATATGGATATGAACGTTTCAAATTAAAATATTTTCCATTTATAGTTGCCATCTTTGTGTGTGTATGGTGATGGAGTGGATAAACAACAATATTGGCTTTCCATTACAAGGTTTAAAGAATCTTACCTAATTTTCTCAAAGAGAATTGAAGAAGGCCATTTAAATAGAATGCACTGTTTAATTTTTCATATGGGATCATAGACCTTAATTCATGCATAATAATCATTGCAAAAAGTATCTCTAGCATGTTGAATAATAGGTCACACATTCATTTTTTGGAAAATATTCTTAACTCTTTATAATCCAGCAACATCATCTTTTTTCCTGTCTAGAAGAGAAAGGTTTTCTTATGGCAAAGTTATTGAGAAAAGGTATATTTTTAAAGACCTACCTATTATGCATTTAAAGAGCAGAGATAAAATCACCTGTCATTTGCTATTTCCTGGTATTGAATTTTGCACTTTCTTAAGCTTACCTTGCAGTTGTTCAAGCATTCTGTGTATGCCCCTTCATTATCAAAACAGATTTTTTTTGTATATAGATTTCCTTACTTGTATAACAGCTATGTAAACTAGATTTGCTTGCTTCAAGTCTTACCCATAGCTACTGTAATTCTCTGATTGCTGCAAAGGATTATTTCTTGTGACCATTATTTTCTTCATAATATGTTTCATTGGTGATTTTTATAGCTATTTTGTTATTTTTAGAGTGGAAGTAACAGTAATTTCATTGAACCTTGAGAGAGTGTTGCTATTAAATGTTCCTTTCTTCCAAATTCTGAGGTTATCATGAGACATTAATGGTTCAACCATCTTAATTTTTATCGGTAACTTACTACATACTACTACTATAAATGTCAATCATGGATTTTTGTAGGATATTTTTGGGGACTAGTGTTGTCGGAAAGGTAAACGGATTTGGATAAATGTCAAAAGAGCACAAAAAGCCAACAGTAGTTGTTTGGGAGTGATAAGAGTAGTTTAAATAAGATTCACTTACCTAGTTTGTTTATACTAATGTGGTGTTGAAAGTTTTCATTTCTAAGTGGCATATTCTAATTTAGTGCACTATTACTGATGTTTGTTTTTTTGATAAAAGATTTGTAGGTATGAGTTCAAATGTGTAGGCATCATTTCTGTAAAATTAGGGATGGCATTTTCTTTTACCCATTTTCAATATTTACTCTCTTTGAACTAAAAATGTTATTTCTAGAGAAGGAATTGTTGTTAACTGCTGAGAGGTGGTATATGGTGTCACTATCTCCTCATTATTTTATACACATTCCCTTCAAATGCATTATTGTGTAGTTTGATAAGGAGAAAATTTGGTGTTAAAGTTTTTTGCCCTGGTAAAGTTAATAAATTTGCCTGCTGTGAACTTTTGTCTGAAAACCAATGCCAAATGTAATACTGGGAATATGTGTACCCAATTAATCATTGCAATCAATCTTTATTTTAAAATCATATAGATAGTCCCAAACTGAATTATAACACAAGTGCATGTAATCCTGATTCTTGTTCAGCTATTATTATTATGCCTAAAGTAAGATGCATAGCTGAGCTGAAATTAATTATCCATAATTTCTTGGTTAGTGTTTGACCTTGATGTTTTAGGCTCCTTTTTATGATTTTTTAAACAAAAACTGTTGGTACTTAGCTCATAATTAGTTTTGAAGGTTAAAGATATATTTTAATTTATGGGTATATTTAGCTTATGGACATCTTTCAAGGGAATTACTAATTGGAGAAAACAAAATCATGGTCCCTTTTAGTGTTTTGCCAGATGCCAGAAATTTTGAATTTAGTAGCAGGTAGTACTGACAAGTGAGAAAACTTACAGATTCACCCATTGAGAGGGAAGTTTAAGGCTGGATTAAATTGGGAGTCTATACGATGAAGGGTGTGTGTTGTGGACCATGCTGACTAGATTGATCAGGTGACATTGAATTTTAAAAAGTAATATTGAAGGCTTTTGAGGATGAGGAGTTAGATATATATACTGTGTCATCAGGAAACCACTAAAGTGGTTGTGAGAATTGAATTTAAAGTAAAGTGGATGATCTTGAAAGATTAGCACTTCACAAACGGTTCATTTAGGTAGTTACTTAAGTGATGAAATGAAGTGGATTGAAAAAAGTTTTGTAATGTGATAATAACCAGCAACTTAATTTTTCCATTAGTAGGAAAGGTAATTACCTAGTTGCATTCACCAATGACTGACAGGCCATGCTGTTCTGTCAATTATCACTCTGGAATATCTATGCATTAGGTTCTTTGACTCAACTCATGGATAATTTAAGGGTGTCAAAGGGGTATCCTTTGACTGTACTAACTTACTGAGTCAGCTTGACTGCAAGGTAATTTAATAATGTAAATTGTTTTCAGATTATTGATGCTCGTCTTTTGAGTCCATGGGCATCTGTGATCGGTTATGGCAGGATTTTGCTAGGCGAAATGAAAAGAGCTATTGATGGAGTAATGAAAAGTCCCCTGGTATAAGGCTGATTTATTGTTAAAAAATTATCCCGTTAAATGGCATATCATATAAATCCATAGTTATGTGTAGAGGCCTGACCTTTGTATAAGCATGTTAACATTGGATGTTGGTAATGACAAATTGGGCATAACTTAAAATATATTGGTATTACAAATGGAATTATGCTTTCACAACCTCATGGCTTTGTTGTATACAGTCCATTTTAAGAATTATTTATTTCCACAAAATTGTAAATTGCTTATGTAAAGAGTAAAATTTGTTCTTGCTCAAAAGTTAATGTTTGTGCTTCCAAAAACATAACATGCCACTCAAAAGTAGTTTTATTTATAGTTTCCAAGTGGTGCCCTGAAGACTTCCCATAGATGGAACCCATAAAAGGTTCAGGGTAACATTGTAAAATAGGGACATCTCAATCCTCATCCTCATTGTGCTTTATGAAAAAAATGTTGGTATTTATTTCCATTTAGTTGAATAGATTGACTGTTGGGAATACTTATAGGTACTACACTATTACTGCAAAAGAAATCTGCCCTCTATAATCACTTTGTAGCATTATGTTCATTTTTGTCAATTTTCATGCCATTGGGTTAAATCTTTCCAAAGCATCATGTGGTGTTCAGTGTGTTAATATGGCGAGTATTTTATGTTAGTGTCATTTCTTGGTTTTTAATTAGAAAAAAATGCTAGGAGCTTTAATGAATTGAACAGCCATTGTGGTCCTACAGTATTTTATGCTTTATGTGTTTAATATCTCCTTTTGAATGATTTAAAAATGAATAGCCCCTCCACAGGGATGACCTGTACTATATAGATGCAATCATTACAATTGCTTACCATCCCAATGTGAAAAAATTTGAAATTGTATAAATATTTATAAGTTTGTTTATATGTTTTTTTTGATGATGCAGTCTATAAAATGGTAGGTGAGCCCAAAATTACTCTTAAAAAATTCCTTAGTAATGTGCAGTTGCTGCTTTAATGTGTCCCTGATAGATGTGATGTAGCCATGCCAGTTCATCAGACTGGCCATTTTTTTTGCAATGCATTGAGTGTAAAAAATGTGTGTTCTAAAAATTGTTTAACATCAAATCTGTCCCAAGTAATTTAAAGTTAAAAAGAATGAAATTTCTTTTGAATTTTCAGTTCTCTAAAGAATTCTCAATAATTTTCCCCAATTTAGATCATGTGGGTAATTCACTTATGTGTTTCGAAGAGATATTTCATAAATACTTTTGTAATTGAAAGGGTATGATTAAAAATAATTTTGCCTCAGTCAGAGGTTCACTACTGTTTTATTTTTATTCCCCTATAATATTTTAACTAAATTTTTAAAACTTAAATGCACAGGTCCTGAGAAGTGTTGGGTAAGGTTCATTTATGTTGTTGCTCTTAACATCATTGAGAATATTATATGGAGAATAAATGCAATACAGTGTCCTTCAGGTTTGATATCAAACCGCTGATAGCATGATGTGCATTGTCAAGAATAGGTTAATGTCTGATCTTGATTCAACTCTCTTTTTCTTTTCCTATCCAATAGCTATAAATGTACATTTTTAAAGCTGAAAATTTCATTTTTACAAGCTGTAATATGATTGCTGATATTGCTTGTGGATGATAAGAAGTAGAGTTATACTTAATTTTGAATTCAATATTTAAATAGCAAGTAATTTATAAGTAAATAAATGCGCAGATAACTTTGTGAACCTATTTCAAAAATAAAGAGTAAAAATTTAATTGGCCTGCGCTTATGTGTTTCAGTTTATACCCACTTCAATGAAGTGGCAGTCCAGCTTGTGTTCCCATACTTATTTCCTTACCTGTGATACCCATGTGCAAATTTTCAAATTGGGCACTTACCTACCTTAGAACAACATAATTATTTGTTACATGCAAGAAAAATCTTCATTTATTCCAGTCATCCGAAATTTACGTACCCAGTTTCTTAAGCAATTTGAGGAATGTTGTTAAAATTAGAAAACTGAATAGGTTTTGAATTTCAAATTGACTCAATTTATAGTTCCTAATCCAGCTGCATAGTTACAGAATTGATGAGCAAAACTAGTGAGTTAGGCCCAGTTAAATAGCCCTCTGGCTTGATATCTTGGATCATGATATTGATTATTGACCATTGTGTCAGCCATGTCACCTCCATCTGAAGCATCGAGTTTTGCTGGTCACAGGCTTCTCTCATTTTCCAAGGAGATAACTGTGTATTGTTTGCAAAATAAAGTTACTCAATGTATTATTTTTGGGTGCATATGACAATGCTAAGCTTGAGTAATTTCTTTCTTTGAGTTTCCTCCTCAATTCCACTTACATTAATGGAGATAAGTAACCCATCTTGATACATGATTGATAATGTTTTTTTTAAAGCTTTCTTCTGTAGATCATAATTGTTGAAGGCGGAATGTATTGCGGTCTACTTCTAAAGGAATCTTGACCATGCAAAAAATTTATTGACTTCGAAATATGTTCACATGGAAATACACTGGTTGTTAGATACAATATGGTGTGGGTCACTGGTTACTTCTGGTGAGGCTGCAGTCTGTTCGCACGCTCTCTTTGCCACTGCCACTAATTCTATTTTTTTCATGAAATTACTTCCTAGTATGAGGCTGAAGGAAATTATATCTTCCCATCCATAGTATAATAGTGGCTTCAACAATTAGTTTAAGCCTTTTTGATGGTATGAATTGATATTTTGCCAACATTCATCAGTGGGGTAGGTTATAGACATGGCATAATTTGTGTAAAATCTGTAAAAAAAAAGGTGACTAAATAAATGCAACTTGTGGGATATAGTTTTAAGCTACATAAAGGCACATCTATGTTCATACAATCTTTTGAGTTAGATGTATGTTTCAATAAAAAAATGTTGCACATGTGAAGAGAGAAATATGGTTTTGCATACTCAAATGAAAACTTTCAATGGGTTTAATAAATTTTATTGATGAACTTATTGAAACAGCAATTCACAAATTTCACTGGATTTTACAGTCATTGGGAATATTATGCTTTATGAGGAGTTTAGTGGTGAGTTGATGGATTGATTCTTGGTGAATGGAGATGTCCTTACAGCCACAACTTGTAATGAGCTGCAAATAGAAAAGACAAAATATTATAAATTATTTTGTGAAATTTCCAGGAATCACCTTAAATGGTCTTGATGCACAGTATTCAATTCCATATGGAAAATAGTAAATTTGTTCAATTATCAGTTTGAGAAACAACAGTGACACTTGAATTCTGTTTATGAATTTGGAAAAGATTCATTACAACTGATGGAAAATGTAGGAATGACTTAAATCTTAAATAAATAACTGTTCCCTTAGTTGTTCAAGGGAGACTAAAATGATGGAGAACTCTTCTATGTTCTTGAGATTCTCATTACATTTCATTCTCCAACTTATGATTTGTTTACTTTTATAATTTAAATGGGAATTAGGCATCTCATCCATTTAGAACATGCATGAAAATTAACATAAATCTCCAAAGTGATTCTTTTAGTTGTTAGATGGCCCAAAAATTATAATTTTTTTTGAAAAATAGCTAAAATGATTGAAGAACTTCTGAAGCCTTTAAGAATGTTTAAACAATGGTTGTAAATGTCTACTCTTTACAATTTGGGCCATTACATGAACATTTTGGATTTCTTAAAAAAGTTTACGTTTAGCCAGAATCAATGTCAACTGGGTGTTGTCCATTTATGAATTGATGAATATATTAATAACATGATTATCCCAAGTTGACTTAACTGGAGCAGGGCTATAAAATGGAGCCTGGGGGATAGTGGCTCTTAAAGAGTTCCCCTCTCCCTGCAATCTACCACAGTATGATACTTACAGAAAGGCCGCATTGGATGGTGAGACCAGAGGTATGTCCTCTTGACTGGCGACAGGTAGCTACTCCTCAAGTAGTAGGGTGAGTGCAGCCAAGTGTAGGGAGAGTCAAAAGGACGGAGCTCTGGGTACTCATGCCACCATGGGTGCCTGACTGCCAAGGCACCCCAAACGGGGGGCTTGTACAGGTCAATCAGGGGCCTCCTGGTAATACCACCCTTAGTGTAAATGGGTTGACCTAGCCAGAGAGAGAAGAAAGGAAAATAAAAATAGGTCTTTATGGCAGCTCACTAAAACATTACGTTTACAACAAAAAATTCAGTGTTCTGAGGAAATGAGTCATTTAAACAAAAATTGATTCTGGTCATGAAACACCACCACTTAAAGGACAGCCATTCACTATCATTGACACTTATTGTATTCACCATTCCAATGAAGAATGATGTTAATACAACAATCATCATTTCTTCTGCTGTTACATATAAATAATTTCTCTTCTGAGGATACTTAAAGGAAAAGATAGAATCACATGCAGTTCTGAAAACAATTTGAAGTGAATAAAGACAGCGTTTATAAATTTCAAGTGCATGTGTATTATTTTTTGCATCAAGAATTTTTTAAAACTCTATTTTGATCTCCATTCATAGAGTTGTTCTCATGGGAAAGGTTGGGGAATCTCTTAGTCATTTTCAAGTAAGCATAGGGGTTGTGAAGGCTCGAGGAGCACTCCTACCAAAAAGAGGTGGGGAAAAGCTTGAATGGATGGTTTGAAGTCACTGAAAAGAGAAAGCGGGCCCCCATGTCTTACCGGCGTAATTAAAGGCGACTTCCTTCTCTTTCGGTGACTCTGGTTTGGGCTTCCACAAGTCCGTTCTCTTGGGGTAGTCCAGGTGGTTCCACAAGTCCGTT
>LYUA01000160.1:623110-634669 GCA_002093875.1 Calopteryx splendens
TGTGGAATTGCAAAGTTTGATTTCCTCTATATCTTCAGTTGATCTCTGCATTTTCCTCCTGGTTCTCATTCACGGTGAATACCCGGAGAAAAATTCATATATCAGCAGAAGGTTACCATGCACCCACTTGTAGAAACAAATTGCAATGAAGCAAACGGTGGAATTTCCCTGGTCGTGATGCTTGTACAAAAATGATGTAGACATGTGGGTATGAAACATTTTTACAGTAGTGTAGGACTACCATATTAATATTACACAGTGTACATAGGTTTATGCGGTCATTTTTTTAATAATGAATTTTCAAAACGGTGCGTCAATATTTTGGTGAGCTGAAAATCCTTTGTTTATTCTGCCTTCTCTTCTGTACGAATTATTGTTATTCCCTTTGCCTTGAAATCGCGCATTCAAAGATCAACACGATAGGTGAATGGAACGTACTAATGAGCAACATGAAATTATATGTTGTTTATTTGTATGGCGTTCGACGCATCCCCGTTCCGTGAATGGGGACACTTCGATCCACTCTCGCGCGTCCCCAGAGAGACGGCGACTGGTTCCGCAGTCCACTATCCGGGTCTCTTGAGATCTGTCGGACATTGGATGTTCCTCCTGTTGTGTGCACCCTCTTTGATGGAAGGGGGTTAGTGGGCGGGAGTCTGAGGAGGAGGAGACGGGACTTCTTGCCTTTCGCACCACCCACCCCCTCCCTCCCGGCCGGTTCCTCCACGGCCTCGGACCGGCGGATGCGTGAGCGACATTCCACGCGGTGGGAGGAAGAAGCTGAAGGGGGAGGGAGGGAAAAGAAGAAAGGTTCTTGACGACCGGAGGGGAATACAAGTATCGTAAGGGAAGAATGGGAATGATGTTCCCCTCTCTGGTGCCTCCTCACGTGTCGCCGAAACGTCTCGCGCGCGTCAATGGCCATACTGGCACTTCTTTCATTACAAGGATGGGAGGGTTTTCTCAACGAGTTGTGCATTGTGAAATTCACCTCCGTTTGAACCGCACACCGTTTTGGGAGGTGAGAAACGCGGGGGTATTACAATCGAGCAACAACGGTGCTCAAGAGAGATCTGGTCATTGTGTGAAATCTCAGGGGAAATTAGCAGCATGTGTCACATGAATTTTGGTCTCCTTCCACCAACATTACTTCACCTCATCCACGTGGTATAAGTTTGTCTTGAAATGATTGAAAATCAGTACTTTTTAATGGTTTCATCATTTTGCACCGTGAACGTGGTTGAAGTTGCTATGCGGATTCTGAAGCCGAAGTTCAACCGGAGACATTGGTGTCTACACACCACCATTGTCTAGATGATAGGTGAACCCAGTTTAGTAATATCTACAAATTAGCCGTTAAAAAGTATCAACGTCCATTGATCACAAAAATCACCGCAAACAAAATACCCAAGAAAATATTCCAGTGTGTGAAAAACCGCCATAAAAGCAAAGAACATTACACAATTACTACCTAATCTGGGATGGGAGTCCTAGGAGATTCTGAAAACTCAAAGCTACGTTATAATGAATTATTACAACAGTTTTACTGGCGCGATTTTACTCACACCAATGAAATAATCCAATTTCAACGCTTCATCTGCAGGTTGGATAGTGATGGCAAAATAAGAGAGATAGCTGTAGTCCTGAACCTGATTCAAGAGTTCGTTCTCCCCTCCCACTCATCCTCTGCATCCTTTTCATTTCCGAGATTTTTTCCTTCTATGCAGGATCCCAGATGCTCGAAGCGTACTCAAGATGAGGTCTAACCAGCGCGGAATAAAGACTTTTCTTACTTTTTCATGAGAATATTTTCCCAATAAGCGTTTGATGAATCACAGGTTCTTCGATGCAGCTCCGTAGATGGTCCAAACGTGCTTGCCCCATGTTAGGTCCGATGTTAAAGTGACTCCTAGACATTGTACCTGGTTCATTTTCTTATGTCCACCCCTGAGTGTCTGCATGTGTAAAGATTTTATTTCCCAAAAATTCATCACTGCACACATTTTAAAATTTAATTTTAGACACCTATCCTCACACCAGTTATTTATATTGTCGATATCACTAGAAAGGGTCTCATAGTCGAATCTTATATACTTATATCGAATACATAGTCGAATACTTATATCCCGATAGATGACCATATCGTCGGCGAATAATCTCGCATTGATATAAACTTTAATTTTAATGATGTTTATGTAAATAATTAATTGGAAGGGGCTGATTACACTACCCTTCGGGACAGAGGCTGCATCCACATAATTGGAACTTACTCCATCAATTGCATAGGTGTAGGTAGTAGAAATCAGAGGTTGGTATCGAGGTACCGGTATCTAGTATTCTTGGCCAAGGTGCAAACCCATGAAATCTTCTATTAAGTCAAACATTCACTTGAGTTGGGAATAGATGAGTACTGAGAAATAGATAGAACTCTAGTTACCTAGTTACTAGCTCTAGTTACTAGCTCCAGTTACCTAGTACCTTGAATTATTATCATAGGTACGGATACCAACCAGTAGGTATTCAGTTTCCGTGCACTAGGTACCAATCCCTGGTAGACCCATTGTGTTCATCAGGATATAGATTCCTCGGGGCCTTCAGCATGGAACAGACAGGATGAATTATACGTGCGATGTCACTATACAATGCATTGGGCAATATTATCGACGCGTCTAGCCCGTACACCTGTGAGAAAATATCTCTGCGCAATCAAAGGTCCGGGTGCCGCCGGAACGGTCCACGGAATCGCCGGAAAGAGCGGAAGTGGGTAATGGGGAGTCCTTTCGGACGAAAGCATTGCTTCGTCTTGGTGGGGAAGAAGGAGACCGCCGCCCCCGAAATGAATTTCGCATTTCCCGGGCGGCTCTCCCTTGTGACGTGCCGCGGTCACGCATTCACTCGGCGACGGCCGGACGCGAATGACTCGGTGGTGTATGCGGCTCGACTTTCGCGGCGGCTCCCAGAGAGGGCCCTATCCAGAATGGGCCTCCTCCTCCCCGTCCACCCTCCCGACTTCGATAGCCGTAATAAAAAAAGAGAGGACGGGATAAAAGAGAACGCGACCGAGAGAACGACCCCTTTCTATTCTCCCACCTACCCCCATCCGCTGCTCCACACACGGAAGGAGAGTCTTCGGTCAGGGGTGGATTGGAGGCCCTCTTTTCTCTCTCTTTCCCGTCGCCTCAGGTGCAGGTGTGACGGGTCCGTGGTAGGAGGGGAGAGGGGCAGATTTTTCGGTGTCTAGGGGGCCGCTTCCTCTTTCGCAGGTAAAAAAAGGGGAGACTTTGCGGTCTCCCTTTCTTTCTCCCTCCCTTTTCTCTCTCTCCTTCCGAATACTCTTCCATTTTCCTTCCTCCTCGCCGCGAAGATATCCACCGGAAGGGGCGCTAGCTTTTCCTCGGGATGTGAAAGGGAGTGGGCAAGGGGCTGAGCGAGGATTGGGGGGGAAGGAATGAGTGGGGTGAGAGAAGTTTGAGTTAAGCGAGGGTTTTTGGACTCGTGTGGACACGGGGCGGGATTAGGCGAAGAAGGATAGTTTCCTGGCCGATCGATTTAAGGGGATGTATATAAAGGTTGGCAGGAGTTTTCCCCTCTCTCTCTCTCGGATAAAGGGAGCGGTGTGTGTCAGAGAGAGAGAGAGGGAGGAAGTTAGAGAGAATGAAAGAGGTGTTTAGTACGGCGAAGGAGCAGGCACAATGGAAGACGGTTTTAAAGGAGGTATGACGTTGATCGAATTGATTCGGATTTTTTTTTCCTTCCCATCTTAACTTCTGAAAAGTTGCCACCTGAAAGAAGTTGCCCGTTTTTTTCCGCGCCCAGGAGACGTAATCATCGCGTCGATGCGAATTCTTCTGCGATTCTCTTCTCAGGCGTTCTGCGGAATGAATGGGAATAGCTGCCGTCCGTGGGAGCCTAACCTTGGGTGTGACACACTTCCGCCTCAAGTACGAATCGAGTGTCAAGGATTATCGTAATGTATCAGGTCCCCTCCTTCAGAAAAGATTATAATAATGACAATAACTTACCAGGCTTAAGCGAAAAATTCCCACTGGCTACGTAGAAGGTTTTCCCAATGCGTCGTGAACGACTAAACTAATAAAGGCAATATTTTAATAGCTAAAAAATAACGCTATGCTACATCATTAAAATAGAATACGTATTGGACAAGTAAATCTATGCCATGAGTTTAAAAGATGTTGCCCTTGAGTCGTCAATTCTTTAAAAATTTATATGAATTGACAAATACGGTCGTCAACTCTCCGGGAAATTGGTAAATGAAAAACTGAAGATGGCAACATTTTCCGAGGAGTCCTTTAATATCTAGTATTGCCATACATTTAAGTAAAATTACAGCGTATACGGTTTGGACCGAATTAGTCAAACCTACGTAAGGCATAGCAGTTTACTCAAGTGAAGCAGCTGGAATATTAGTGGTAATTACGATATTAGTATACCAAAGATAAATGTCAATAATTTCTTAGTGACACCATCGAATTATTTTAGATTGGTTCGTTTTTATTATTAACTCCTGATGCGAAGAAATACGTAGAAAAGATTAACTAACTTGGGGTCCCTCCTAAGACTTCATTCAACTTCTTCTCATTCTGAAGGCTTAAGAATTTTAGAATTAGCTTTAGAAAGCGTCGGCAATGTATTTTCAAATCAGTACATACTTGATATGCTACGCACGTCTTATCTCTCTTTCATTAAAGATTCGTATGTAAGGAAATGAAAGGATGTTGGCTAAAGAGGGTGTTAAGTATGGTTCTTTACCAAGGAAGGCTTTTTAACACGTATTATGTGCAAGAGAGAAACTGTCAATGTGCAATAATTATTTCTTCCCGTTTTTTTAAATATAAGTTTCGGAACGAATAGTGCTTTTTATAGGAACTCAGTGCCTTGAAATATAACCGTACCGTAGTATTATTAAAATACATCAGCAAAGTTAGTTAAAATTTTAACTCAATCTTTTATAGGACTGAAGCAATAGAAAAAAATACCATTATGCAATCAAAGTTTCCAAATTTCGAACTTAATAATTTTATGGATATTAATAAAAATAACAATGGACGTAGACCAGTGTACTGTTTTTTCACAAATTGATCCAAAAATCTTTTCATTGGAAGGTAATATTATATAAAGATATTCCGGCTCCCTCGTGGGTTTAGTATAGAAAATACTAAGTATGTAGTAAAACGAATCTTGGAGAAGAAACAGTTGGGAACCTTCTCTGCGTAACTACGTCTCTAATCCCTCCCTTCGTTTTCACCGATTCTAAATGCTACAATTAAAAGCACTTTTGTGGAACACTAACGTGATGACTATCTTTACGCCGTAAATTTTATACAGTGGTTTGATATGAGTGGAAGGGCAAGTGAAAATATATTAACTTGGATTACTGCCAATCAATGAAACAGAGAATGAGTTCCCAAATCTTTACAATTACGCTTTCTTTAACTGTAAAAGAATATCCCATTCCCTTCCCCAAAGTACAAATAAATGTATTGATTGAATAAATAAGCACATGAAAGTCTAAATATTATTATATTTAGAGAAATGCACTGCAAATACTTTTTGAGCGCGGTAGTTTTCTCTTCAACTCAAGGGTCATAAAAATAAGCCAAAAAAAGATCCCACTCATCTAAAAATCCTGTAAAAGTGATGAATAACAGAATGTAAAGATAAAAAAATTGGAAGTTAGAGTTTTTTTACTTTCCAGGTTTTATTTTTAGTTTTATTTTTCATGAATTATTGATCACCTTGGGTGATGAAATCCTGAGCCTCTTCACAAAGCCGCGACGCATATATTTAAGAGAATAGGTACATCTATTACAGAGAATAGGTACATCATACATGAACCACGCGTTTCTTTCTCGACTCTCCTTAGTCATGCCAAATAAATTCATCAACATCCGTAGGCGTCGCAACGTTTAGAAGAGGCCATTTACAGTTATGGTAGTGGAACTTAAAAGTTCGTACGTGAATTACCATTGGCTTCCTCCTGGGGTGTAAATTAGTGGGTGCTAAAATGAAACTCGCATGCATCAGTGGACCAAACGGCCGACAGAATGGATTTTAAACGTCTTCCCAGCAAGCCTAGGACCGGAGTAAGAGATTCAAAGCAACGCGGAATCCCGGATTTATGGTGCAAATAAAAACGGCACGAGAATGGACTCGACAACCATAGCAATGACGGAAGAACCTAGGCGTGAGATCCGACCGTAAATTTCATTCGCGTCGACCACCTCGGTCCCACTGCCACTACCTGTTTAAGGCACAGTTGAAAACCTTTGGCTTTCCTTCCGTCTCCACCATTCTTATTCCTAAGGCTAAGAAATCTCGGATTTGGTCGCTAGGGTCTGGGCCCACGACACGACCGTCTGGCAGTGGTCAGTTTCGTAGCAGGGTGAGAAAAAGTGGGTGGAATCATTCCCTCTTCACAGGGTATTTTCGTAAATCGCGATTACATGGACTCATAGGATAATGTATTTTTCCTAATATTCATCGCAATACCTTTCCGATTCACGGATTGAAAAAGTCCAGCAGAAAGTCTATAAAAAGACTAACCCGGTCTACAAGCTAAAAAGTTAAAATGTGTAAAATTACCGTTTAATCTATGATTAGTAAATATGTTATTATTTACCTACTTTGTATGGGATAGAAACCTCTGCCATCGCACTCATTCGCTTCTGGATCATATTTGTTCTTAAAATTTCAATTTTCATCGACATCGAGGAAATACTACTTGTGTCCCACATTTCATTGGCAATTTGGGCCGTAGTGGAGAAGCAATGGACAACAACGGTCTACAGATTAAGATTTGTTATACTGTAGCGCACGTACGCGAAACGTAGAAATATTTCAAGCGTATTCCCCTTATAGGTAATTTATTTGTCAAATATTTTTTTCACAAAGGTGTGCTTAATGCAAAATGAAAATATTTGAATTGTCATGCAAGAATTCTTTTCCCATACCTATCATAAAAATATTCATTGCAGAAACTTTAAAAGAATGCCTACATGGAAATTAGATCACGCATGCCTATTGTCGAATCAAATCGTACCAATGACTTTCACGGTTCCTTTAGATTATATTTTAACTTAAATATTTTTATAACTTACCTACTCATTAATGTCACTAAATACAATCTTTTCATTACTTGGTTATGGTGCCAATTTCTGCTGTAAATTTCAAAGACTTTCATAGTGTTCAATCATCGCTAAATACTGTTAAGTAACATGTATGATATTCCTTCATTCGTAGTTATCATCTGGGAAAATTAAGAGTTTGATAGAACTGTTCAACCCTTATAATCAAAAAAACACTTAATAAAAATATAAGTAAGATTAAAGGGAAAGGAACAGTGAAGAAAAAATGGATATACCATAACCACGGAATAGGTAAGAGCTGCCGAGGAAGCAATAGGAAAGGAAAATACAAAAAGAATTAGGAAGCCATGAATCTTAGGAGATATGATCTGGTATATGGAAGAGAAAAGAAAATAGAAATAATGTGGCATAGGGATTGCGATGAAGGGTGTACAGAGATCTAAATAATAAACATAGTCGAAAATAAAATGGGACCAAGGAAACGTGGTGGAAAGTGCAGTGCAAGTAGCTATATGGGCGAACTTCATAGACAGGGAAGGTAGAAGCGCTATAAAAGAAGGTAAGAGAATTATCAGAGTGAAACTGAGGGAAAACTATACCGACCATGCTCGATAAGATAGGAAAGTTATTAGTAACACCTAAAGATATTCAGGGAAGGTGGAAAGAGTAACTATAAGAGAAAGAGAGTAGACAAAACTTAGAAAGGGAATGCGATGTGTACAAGACAGTGGGAATAGTATCTCCTCAGCTTTAGTGAAGAGTTGAGGGGAAAAAGGAATGAAGAGATTTTTTTGGAGTTAAAACGTGGAAAATTTAAGAGGAAGGAGTTCTTCCATAAAATTCATTCGGTTAATTTTTATCTTCATCTCGAAATAAAGTGGCTGTACGTAAGGGCTATATGGCCATCAGTTTAATTTCACATGCGAAAAGGGTAGTATCGTAATTCATCAATATATTACATAATAATGCATGAAAATTCCTGGGCAAATATCGTTTTGAGTTTCGGAAAGGGTGAGGAATACGTGACCTCATTTCATGGCTTCCTAATTTATTTTTCTATTTTCCGTTCCTATTGCAGCAATGAGAACATTAGTAGAAAGGAACATAGGGGACAACCAGGGTGACCTTGTGTGGCTCGTGGAGTGCGAACGATTGTTAGACAGAGTAGAGTCGACAAAGCTGATGAAAGCAATGCGAATTACCTATAGGAGTAGACTGGAAAGGGACGACTTATTAGAAACATATGAAGCTGGCGGCACCAGCTATGGTAGCGGACGGATAATCGAGATGCTCAAAGATATGCAGATAGATAAGAGTTGTCCGTTTTCGCCGGTGTTTTGTTTTTAACTTAAATGCAGCGAATAAGTTTAGGGCGGCATGGGAAGGGCTTGAGTTGGGAATGAAAGTGAGCAGCGAAGTGATCAAGCCTGTTAGGTTTCCACATATCAGGCAATAATGTTCACGTACATATGAGGCATTTGGGACGAAAATAGGCGTAGTAGTAGGGGCATTGGGAGAAGAAAGAAATTGGGGTGTCGAAAGGAGCATTTGCAAGGCGAAGGGAAATTGTGACAGGTTCGCTAAGGAAAACCGTAAAAAAAGACATTGGTAAATACTTAAATATGAATCGCGGCACCGAATGGATCCAAAATCGAATCGAACACACGTTTATTCTGACTACTCTTACACCTCGCTCGCTCCCGCGGGACACACTGCCCGCTGCTACCCACCCATCCATCCATCCGTCGCCCCCACATTCCTCCCCGGCACATCTCTGCAGACGGCTGCTCTTTCCTATCTGGCGACAGAGAGGGGAGGGGGAGGACCAGTGGGTGTCCAGCAACTTACTCAGCGATGGTGGGGGAAGGGGAGGAAGGGAACGGGGTCGAGGGAGGAAGAAGCAAGGCGCTTCGAGAGCAATGCGTAGGCGGGAGGGGGGGTAGGAGGGGGAGTACATCCGATGGATTCAGCCAGACTCTCAGTACCAGATGGATTCAGCTATATTCATTCTTTTGGTCAATTCAATTAATATTCTCCATTTCAGTTACCAATAATTTGGGGGTAAATGTAGAGAAAAATAATTGTGTTTTTTTAAACTGTTGTTAGTTTTCTATTTTTGTGACACTCAAATCGAATAAAGAATTGACACAATCGAATTCCTTTTCTTTGGAGATGTTTGTAAAGATGAGGTCGAATGGGTTGCAATATTTTGTTAGGCATCTCAATAGGTACTACTTTTTATGTCCAGAGCCCCCATAGTGTGCTCAACTTACTAATATTTTTAATTTTCGTAATTTTTCCATTAAAACCGGAAATTATAGCAGAACATCATGAATAAATACACCTTACAGAAAAGACAGCCTTTATGCTAATTATAGATATAGATGATAAATCAAATATTTTAAATAATTTACGGTGTACCAGGATAGGACTGGCCTAGTGGATAGAGCGTTCGGGATCCGGTGACCTTGGACACACATCCAAGCAGTGTTATTTTGCGGCTATCAGATCTTTCTGGGAAACCGCATGCGGCACAGTGGGGAAAGGAAATGCCCCCCGTTATTACCCTGATGCGTGAATTTATCACACCGTTTAGGGCTTAACAGGAGGTGAGATCTACCCTCACCTATCTACATCTACATAGTATCCTGCCAGCCGCCACGAGGGAGTGTGGCAGGAGGTGTTAGGTCACCAGCCGTTAATGAAATTGATTTTTATTGTAATTAAAATTCCGAACCGCTTCACATTCAGGAAGTTCAAAAATTCCGTACGTGCCTATAAAACCAACCAACGTTCGGGTCGATAGGATTAGGGTGCGGTTTGGATATTTATCGCTATTTATTTCAACACTCGAGTAATTTACTTTCCTTAAATTGTTTTGCTAACACTATATGACATTGAAGACTGATTCCTTGGCTCCAAAACCTCAATTACGCATATAATAGCACTTTGATTGTTCGTCCAGTTTATTTTGTCATTTGACCACATTCACTCGTAACATAAAATACGAGCAACTGCCAATTCACAATTTTTACACTAATATCATTTTTTAAGCTTTCTGGAGGATGGAGATGTAAGCTAAATTATCAGAGAATAAAAAAATCTTCCTGAGTTATATGGTGCTTTTCCATATGCACTGCAATAATCCTACTTTGGAATGTCATCTTTATTTCAAGTAGCAATAACGACTCAATGTTACATAACTATATGACAATACTAGCTAGTACACGCGCAAAACAAATGTTCACGATACAGGGTCAGAGAATTTTATACATAATTTCCATGGGACACAAGAGTTTATGAGAACGATGAGCTTTAAGTATAAAACAAAATAAAAAATTAATCCTAGGGGCATCATAATGAATTAAAAAAACGGCAGGATTACTTTCGTCTTTAAAGTGCAAAAGTAGAAATTGGTCATCCATCAGTTTAGTTTACAGGGACGTCAAGCCGGCACACGGTATGAATAGTTGTTTAATTTAGTTGCGTTTGTCCAAAATTAACCTTTGAAACAAAACTTACAACCAGTTTCAACCAAATACGTATATTGACTTTGGACGTACACTTTCCGGGGGGGTTTAGTTCTTGTCTATTCTAATATACGTTAGTTGTGATAAACGATAAGAAAAAACTCCTTAATCAATGATTTATCGTTTGCTCTTAATTTACGTTCAAAGTGTGTTGATAAAGTAGTCATACAATAAGCAATCACATTCATGCATTACACGCATTACAATTATGTTGCAATAATATTTTTTTTTGTTCTGGCCACAATTCATCAATAAATCAAACCGACTAAGAATTCAACTTTTTGAAGTCCTTATCTCTAGATATATTCGTTACAGTAATGAATATAGATAGTAATTAGTATGAATGACGGCAGGACTTGAAATATGTAACCTGTGTCAGTTTGATTTATTGTTTAAGTTAGGTAAAATGTAACTTGGCACGAGTTATAAGAAGTAAGTATGCATTAGTAGCTGTCAAAATATTATTTTCCGCTCGAATCATAAATTTATTTCTACTCAATATTCAATTGCAACACAAAACCAGCAATCCACGCGTCTCTGATTTATGGTTTGGTATTCCTCATTTTGTCAAGTTCTTTCACCGTTGGAATTCCACCACGACCGTGCCATAAATTGTTTAGTGGCAGCTCCTAGGATCAAAAGTAAGCTAATAGAAAATATACAAAATTGGACGTGCGCTCCGAAAATTTTAAGTCAAAGCTACTGCTGCAAAGTTCTGCATAGAAGCCGGTCGACGCCGAGAGTCCGACGAGCTGACCACCGCACATCAATTCATCCCCCATATTAGACCCTCGTGCTTTTGAATCTCCTCGCACGTGTTTCATAAGGAGCTCCTGACCCGTGGTCTCCCCCTGGTGTCCGGTGCTGAATATGCCCCCCCTCGATACCCGCCGACCACTTCTCCCTCCCTCCCCCGCTATCAG
>LYUA01000160.1:701274-712496 GCA_002093875.1 Calopteryx splendens
CCCCCCCCAATTCCCTCCGCAAAGCGTGTCCGCCCCCTCTTGTCCCCTCCTTCCCTCTGGGTGCAAACCTTCCATCCGTCCCTTCTCTCATGCTCTCTATCAGTGGATATGTTCTCTCTCTTTCCCGGCTGTTAATTTCCCGGTAGGCAGCGAGTATTTCGTGGATGAAATTTCACTCCAGTAACCTGCCTTGTTTTGGTAATGATGATTAATAGGTTTAAGTTTCCCTCTAATGTCTGAGTGCTCCTCCTCTGAGGCTGAGTTTTACATGATCTTGTGGTGTATGAATGTTTAATGGGTATCAGTTCGACTTAGGATCGTGTTTACGAAAGGAAATTTCAATGGTGGCGCCCTATTCTGTCGGACTACCTCCATAGTCATCAACACGAAGGTTGATGGGGTACTCCATTGGGTAGAGCGCTGAGCTACTAACCGGAGAGGGCCGGCTTCGATTCCGGGTGACGCCTCTTGACACCCTCAGCTTCACCCAAGCTTTGTATCATTTTTCTGGTACCGGGTCATCGTGGGAAATCACAGGCAGTACAAGGAAAGGTTCGGGCCCCCCTATCCTGATGAGTGAATTTCACACATCGTTAGGCTTGGTACTGGATGAGCTCTACCCTCACCTACCAAACCGACCTTCGGGTTAATTACTGTGATTGATAGTACTGTGATTGATGTAATTTTTAATCGAGTTGCATGGGTTCTTTCGTAAATCGTCTACTGATTCAGTCATTTCTTCAACCAAAATATTGGAAAACATTTTTTATTAGCATCGAATTAATCTCACGGGTACAGATTTTTTACTGAAGTTTTTGTACCTTGTATTTCACTTTTTGTAATGTAATGCAGATAATAATTACTATAGAAATCCACCATCAATCACATCTTATGTAATAATATCCATATATTTTTGGTCTTTAACCAATTTATCTGGATAAGAGCCCAAAATGAGGGTATAGGATTTTGGAACAAAGAAATATGATCAATTTCTGCACCCATAATTGACAGTTAGATTTTCTAATCTTTTATTTTTCGCTCTAAGAATTGGTTATTGCAGAGCTTAATTATCCCTGTTCCAAAATCATTCATTTACACACTTAGCGCGCATTTTTTCACTTTTAGGTATGAGTACATTTTTATTAATATCCTCTAATTGCATCGCTTAATATTTCCCTTGTTTCCTTACCTTATTTTTTGCTGCTTAGGAATCCATTTTTCTCTAGCCATCCATTTCTTCAAATGCCATGTTGTTATTCTTCTGCTAATTAGGTCTATGTCTCCTCATTTATTACCTCAATATTCAGCTAAATTTTTAACGCTTCTTCATAATTCTAGTTTAGGTAATTCTTCCAAAAATAAAATGGTTAAAAATTTTACGGAATTATATGATAGAAATGCATGAATTCAAAATATATATGAAAATTTTAAAAGTGTTTAAATTAGTATTACCTTGAAAAATAAAATAGCTTGGACGGGGAATCGGACCATCGAACCTTTCCCCTGTCATAAAAATGTGCCCAAACCACGGTCTCAGAGGCTCCTTCATAAAATGAAGGAACCTCTTGATGCCATCGAGTTCTTATGACGAACAAGATTTTATAGTGTTCGATCGTAGGTTTCCGCGGCGTGCATTAGGATGGCTCCGCATGGCTATCGGGTTTTCACCGCGTTCGTTGGCTATAGCCTAGGTGGCTATAGCCCACGAACGCGGTGAAAACCCGATAGGTATGCAGAGCCAAGATTTTATAGGGCACACATTCCCAAGAACATTCGTTCAAGAGGTTAACATAGGGGTCGAGTTCCAATGGGGAATGTACCGCCAACCATGGTAATTCTTCATATTATTTGCTTAGTTCAACTGATTAGAGTACATATTCACAAATTACAATGATATGATATTTGTGGATTCACCTGAGGACTTAATTATCCAATTACTGTACCAGAATTTGGACAGTATAATTTAAGTATAGAAATTATGACAAAAAGTTAGTGTCTATGTATTAAAATATACTAATGTGATATGGCGTATTTCCTTAAGGATTTATAGGACTGTTTTGCATCCATGCTAGTAAATTGTTGGAGCAAAACATTTTCGTTACATAGGTACCTTTATATAATATATATATAAAATTATATATATATATACTCTATATATAAAATTGAAGTGCGAAAGGCCTTTCATAGAAATTTTATATCGATCCATCAACAGAAGATAAGCAAAGATATTATTGCAGTCAGCTGATTGGACCCTTAAGAGTAAGGAAAAAAAAGTACATTGCTTTTTATATTAACTTTATTTTTAACATTGACTTCTTTTCACAAGGGATTTAGAGAACATTTCACTGATAATAAATTATTTCTTCATTATATATCATATGTATATCTTTGGCATTCAAAGATATCTATCGTGATCCCACTTCTTAAACAGACAAACATCTTCCTTCGTATTTACACTTGACATATTTTAGTCTAATCACCATAGGGATGGGAGGAAGTTTGTAGAATCCTCTTCAGTCATTGTCTTTTTCCTTAGGTAATTTCTTAGCGTATACACCTACAGTAACTCTTCCAAGGAATGGGAAGGGGTGACTTGACACCGAATCGAGAAATTAGGTAAGTTTGGGTATGCATGTCGTTTGGGAATGAGGTCCATCTACACACAG
The DNA here is from genome assembly GCA_002093875.1 of Calopteryx splendens. Taxonomy (NCBI): domain Eukaryota; kingdom Metazoa; phylum Arthropoda; class Insecta; order Odonata; family Calopterygidae; genus Calopteryx; species Calopteryx splendens. The sequence goes on from LYUA01000160.1 coordinate 703,941, forward strand.
AGAGGAAATTCAAAGCCTGAGAGTATGTTCATATAGGTCAACGTAAAGGTCTATAACGGAGACAAGACTTGAATTTATTGCAAAAAAATAATAAAACAGCAAAAGGAATGTACTAACGAAGATTGCTACAGCATCTATAGCCCATGCCAGTTCCAATGAGTCCCGAAGCTTGAAATTTATTTAGCCGATGTTTTTTAAAAGAAACTATTTCTGGTAACTACAGTGGAAATTGATTCCACATATGCTGTATCACGGCTCTTTCGCCATTCACTCAGCATTTTTTTTATTCGCATACCATCTAAATTAAACCGACACATTTATAACACACGCGGAAAATTTGAAGTGTAATCACGGAAATAGGGTACCTATCGGTAAAAAAACACTTCAGAATGGCATTATTTTACTTGCCTTTCGCAGGTTTAATGTAGGTAAGCCTTTCTGAATACGCTTCTTTTAAAATATATTGACTCACATTATTATTTAATCCGAATCGTTATCCTGCACTAAATTTAATTCCATGCCATAATTTGTAATAACATTTATCCTTTTTTTAACCATTATACAACCTCACAGGCTAGTTTAAGTGTAAAAGGGGGGCTTAATTTGAGCATGTAGTGAGCTTCATAAATTAATTATTCTGAGGAATTTATAAATGGTTTATCCGACAAATATCACGTTGTATAACTTATTATTTTGATCCCATTGGTTTATTTTTATATTGCTGCTGTTTCGAGGAGATAGAAATAGATAACATAATTTAAAAAGTGAAGTCTTCAATTCGATTGGAAAAGAAAAAGGAAACAATGAAATTTGCAGATTTTCATTTGCCATTCGTGATTATGCTTTCACATACCTATTTGATTATCTCACCTGAAGTACACATTGCACCACAGAATGTTATCAAATATTACTCTATGATTGCACTCACTTCATACCAACGTTAATCAAACCCCAGGAAATGTAAATGAGTGATGTTATAGGCATCTTAATTTCTGTATTTCTTAGTTTGTTGTAATTTACACGGAGGAGATGAAACTTGTTATAACGGGATTGTGCGAAAAAGATAGAATCCGTTTCAATTCAAGGAAGCAATTGTCTCTTGAGCACATCGGCCGCAAGTATATTTCTCTACAGTCGATTCCATTCCATTAACAAAAATATGCCTTCCATATAACTGAAATGAAACTCACTCCTTGTAAACAGTAGGCATGGTTATTAATACCGATTTTAGGATTTACGGTTTTGTTTAAAATGACGACAAATTGGAATACTGATTCCCTCCACATCCAATTCTAGACTTCCGACCTCACTAAAAAAGTGAATAAGGGGCTTCTAAGCACAATGCTCAGTAAGAACACTAAAATGTCTGTCCTTTCTCGAGGACACGCAATAAAAAATCGAAGAACTAAAGGTTAAAACACCGTTAAACTTCATCGAGTTCCATGAAACGCCGTCCATTTTCCCCGCATGCTTTCCATACTTAGCGAAACGAATCTACGCCAACACTCACCGTACACGAATCTACGCCAACACTCACCGTCACACTGAAAATCATCACAACCAATCGGTGCGCATTCACAAGACGACTCCGGAAGCGCACCCCAGGCGCTGCCCTCATCAACGCGATTTAAATTTGTCATGACAATAAAATTGAACTTTTTTCCTAGAAAAATCCGATAGACTACAGTAATCAGACGCACGCACACGCTCGCACACACGCGAAACGAACGTGAGCGGATCACATCTGACACTCGGCGAGTCTCTGCTCATTTTATTTTCCCGTTAACTTCCTCGAAGAGTGTCTTTTCGTTCCAATCTGGGGGCACTTGCCAACGGGCCGATGAAGGCGCCGCGGAAATTGCCGCCGGGACGGGACTACCACCACCTCGGCTGGTGCATGAGCGCCGCCGCGTGAGGGTACGACATGGCCGCGCTCGAGGAAGACAGGGGGCAGGGCGGGGAGATACCCATGGCCGCGGACATCCCCGGCGGAACTTGCATCGCGCTCAGCTCCATGTTGAGCAGACCGTTGGGAGCGGAGGCGTGGGACCGGAGGGACGGGGGCGTCGACGCGGAGGGAGGAGGAGGTGGCGGGGGGCCCTCGGAGGAGATGGGCGAGGCCGGTCCGGAGCCAGAGGACGCGGGTCCTGCCCCAGAGGGCGGCCCCAGGGGGGCCTGGTGGTGGTGGGAAGGCCCCTTGGCGAGGTTCCCGGGCGGGCAGGGCTTGCCGTCACGCACCAGAACAGGGACGGCCACCCTCCGAGGAGAAGGCAGGGCGGATGGGTGATGGCCCTCGACGGGGTAGGGGTGGTGGTGGTGCGGGTGGTGGTGGTGGTGATGATGGTGGTGGTGGTGCGGGTGCCCCGGCATGCCCTTCTCCTGCTGAGCCCTCTTGGTCTTGTAGCGGTGGTTCTGGAACCATATCTTGACCTGCGTGGGGGTCAACCGGATGATGCTGGCCAGGTGCTCCCGCTCCGGGGCCGAGAGGTACCGCTGCTGGCGGAACCTCCGCTCCAGCTCGTACGTCTGGGCCTTGGAGAATAGGACCCGCCGCTTGCGCTTCTTCTGCGTCGCCGCCCCGGGGGCGCTTGACCCACCACCGCCCGTACCTTGCTCCTCGCAGCCCGCTTCCCCGGCCCTGCCCCCCCTGCCCTCCGCCCCGTCGACCTCCTCATCGACATCCTCGTCCACCACCTCCTCCTCTTCCTCCACGCCGTCCTGGTCGACGTCCGCCACGTCCTCGTCGCCGCAGTCGTCATCGAACTTGCCGGCGGCGGCAAGGGCGTCCGCCGCGGAGGATGATGCGTAGTCCGCCGCGGCCCTCCGCCCGACGCTGCCCGTGGAGTCGGCGGGGGCGGCGTGCCTGACTGAGGCGTGGTGTCCCCCTTGCGCGTGGTGGTGGTGGTGGTGGTGGCAGAGGCCCGGGCCGAGGCCGCCCGGGGAGTGCGGCGAGGGCGTGGAGGGGTCCGGGAGGGTTGACGGGGAGTACGAGGTAGGGAACGGGGGCAGGTGGTTCGGTGAGAAGGAGATGCGGTCTGGAGGACAGAGGCCGCCGCTGCCCGTTGGGGAAGTGCTGTCCGGGCTTAGCTGCTGGGTCGGCGGAGCTATGGGCGAGGAGAGGTGGCCACCGGCAATTGACGCTGGAATGGAGAAGAAAGGAGGACGTTATTTTTTTTCTTTCTGATACAAGCATATCATGCATGTGTAATACGAATAGGCTTTATGCCGCAAGAAAGATGAAACTTTGGTCGACGGTCCCAAAGGTCGTGGGGACGATTCTCGCCGATTGAATGAGTATTGAGGTTTGTCAGAAGGGCAAATCAGCCAAAGATTAGTGAATTCACTAGTGTGATTGCTGTTAGCTTGCGCGTGTACAAAATTTGTTCATTTTTGAATAGATAACGAACGTACTATTCCACAGGTAAATTTATAATACTACTACGACGCGTTTCACCGTGCCTGACGATGCCGTAAAACGATGAAACGCGTCATACTAGTAGGTATAGTTAGAATAGTACGTTCCCTATCTATTTAAAAATTAACATTTTTCACTTCCGCGATGTGAAGCCTGAATCAGTAAATTTTACTAGGTTGGTTATTTGAGTGTTCCTTCAAATTTTATGGGTCGCGTAAAATGACGAATTTTCAAAACGTTGCCTCCTACTGGATCTATCTATCGCATAAGTGATCATTTGCGGTTTGAAATGTATGTGCCCGTCCATGTGACTTCATAGGGGAAATGAGATAGCAGTGGAAATTAAAGTCGCAATATTTCTGCCTTATATTATTTATGACTCGCCACTGACCTCAGAAAAATTACGCGAATGTATTTGCATTATTTTATTTTAGTTATGGCCATGATCATGATGATAGATCATGCCCAGACCAACCAGACATACCACGTACGCTCGCTTACGAAAACTAGCGTACATTATATTCACAGTCCTAGAGATATTTTGAACCCAACGGCGTGTCCAAAACATCCCAAGGTATGCGGGAAAACTTTAAAAATACCAATCCTGTAGTAAGTCAGCCCAATCGACGTTGGGGGACAGCTCTGTGCCGTATGTCATTTATTAGATGCTTCAGGTACCTTATAAAATATCAAAACTAAGATTTTACTGACGGAACCCTATGTAGCGCAGTGTGGAACGAGTTTGAATGGAATTCAGGGGAGACATATTATTTACGGTTGTGGACGAAAGGAAACCGCTGAGCAAACGGAAATAATGCGAATTAACATTCCGGACATAAGGTGACCTAGGCGTCAGGCGCCAAATTTTATAAAGCTTTTTCAAACTATATTAAACTATTTTAAAGGAATCAACCTTTTAGTTCCCGCTTCGTTTGTCCCGAACGCATCGTCTGTCTGTGTGCTACTAGTTTTTTTTCCTCCCCTCCCCGAAGAAAATTCAAATGACTCTGCCCTCTTTAATTCGCGTCCGCCTCCCACCGAGTCATTGTAGGCGTCGAATCAATCACTTATTCCTGGCACCTATTGGCGCGGGGGCACGTGCACCCGGTCGGCAATAAAAGTCGGTCGCGTCCAAAGATTTGCCATGCACGCGGGAACCGGGTTGCCGTCCGTAGCGGAGGCCCCACCAGATATTAGGAGATCTCCCGCTGCGGGGAGGGGGATCCCTCCCGCTCGGGGGAGGTGGTAACTGGGGATGAGGGAAATGGGGCTTCGTTGACGTGCCGAGAGAAAGCCCTCGTCTTAATCCTTGTACCCCGCACACAGTGGATAGGCACCCTCGTTCCCATTCCTGTGTTTGCACGACCTCGTTGCGTAGGACCCCTTCTCTGATGTAAGACTTGATTCCCGATCTCCCCCCCCACCCCCCTTTTGCATCAAACCGCCCCATCTCGGATTCTGCCGGGGTACCCTTCCGGAAAGGTTCGTAAAAACATTCTGGTGAGAGATTTATGTAATCCGGATTCATTCCACGCCGCTGTCATTGAGCAAGTCGATCACGAAGCTCGTTGCTGTCGCTGTGGAACATTATTGCTCTTGGGTCTAAATCCTTTAAGGGTGGTCGATATCGTAGCTTTATATTTAGTAGCATGACCGTACGTCCATAATAGGCATTACATCTGTGCTGAAAGATTTCATGGGGAATCGGTTACGAGCTCAGACAATTTCATATAGTGGCTGGGGTTCGTGTTGAAACATATAGGGTAGTAATTTTCAATCTTCATCATCAGGGTATGTATTCCTACTTATTGTGACCGAATATTTATCTAAAGAAAGAGATTAAATTTTTCACAAAATACAATTGATTTGATGCAGTAATTGAATTTTCATGTTTGAGTTTTAGTTTGAAAATAAGAATAAAATATTAAAAGTGAATTCACAAAGTTCCGTTTTCTGATAATGGGTAACTACAATGTAATAACCTAAGCGAATTGAAGGATTCTGAAATCGTAAATCTTTACGTATTTTGATAAACACCTTAAGAAGATATTTTATGTAACATGAAAAATACAATCACCAAGGTTTATTTAACTGAATAAAAAGTGCAGCCAAATAAACGTACCCATTGCCAGTCAGCACTGCTAAAACTCTTAGGTATTTTAATATTTTTTTATTGGCGGTAAAAAATAGAAGTTTTTGCCTTTTTATTTTCTTTTGTAGTTTCTTTACGTCTCACATGAATGAATCCCTCGTCTCCCTTCGAAGCCGCGGATACGAGATTTGAGACAATGATTTAATCAGCAAGTTGAAAGTAGTAAGTGCTCTTAACGATAGCGGGTACCAAAGTTTTGAAAACTCTTACCCCTCTTTTCTCCAGAATCACCTCGGGCAAGGGAAAGTTCACCTAACATTCCGTTTCCTTACACTGTAGTTAAACCGTTTCAAACGAAGGTTCTCTGCGTGATTCCTTATTTACCTATGATCGCAGTTTCCCTGAGCGCTGCGTCTCTCTTTTTGTCATAGCTGCTCGCCTGGATGATGATTTCTGTGATTTTGGAAATCCTAGGCTTTCGATTTTATACCGCCATTTCAGTCCATCGCGCTGCCCCATGACAGGGGTCACGATCTGCATGGGACACCAAAATGTGAAAAACGTTGTCATTGTGCGTTCAAATGACCAAAGCCAACGAGTAGCACCACTAAATTCAAATCTTACTTGACTTTTCACCGACTAAATACCACAGACGAACTTAATAATGAGCGACGTAGTTATGTTTCGGCTTCGTCTCACCAATAGTGGGGAGCTCGTATATTACTTTCTGCAATTCACCGTCCTTCATTTTTGGGGTAGATTGTAAGGACAGCAATTTCTTTCCCATACGTTTTGACAACGAGGGTGCATATCCCTTCATCGCACTGGCACTTACCGTCATATTGAACCACCGAAATAGTTTCAGAGTTTTAGACTACGGAATCGATAACTTAGACACTCGTCTTCTCCTCACACAGTTCCATAATTATAAATACACGTTACCATCATAGGATTGTAGCAACCCTCCAACCTACACCCTTGCGTGTCAATCATTTCACGGTGCTAAACCTGACCTGATGGCTATGGTAATGCCTTGAAACCTGTGATCAGTTTATTCTAGGTTTATAAACGTTTTCAGCAATAAATAAACTTTAGAGCTCGTTGCGCCTGCTTCTTCCCTCTCGTAGTTCATCTTGGCCTTCGTAATTATTTCCTTCTATGGTTCCTTCCATAATGGTCTTCAGTCAACTATTTAACCTCAAAATTCGTCCACTTATTTTTTTCTTCATGCCATTTTCTTCTGAAGAAAACTTCTATCTTATTATAAATTATGAGTAATTATCTCAGAACACTGAGTAGAGCGTGTAAGGATAGTATATAACTAGGTATATGACAAACATTAAATAACTTTTTCTAGCAATGAAATGCTGAAGCTTTAATATATACCTCAATAAATTTGCGTGAACTTGTGGCGCATTCTTAAACTCCTTGGATAAGTATATAATTTATATAATTTGCGGAAAATATGAAATTGTATCGATTTCGCTAATATTTTAGCAAAAGCTACACTGAGTCAAACGCATAATAATGATTTTGACATGTTTTATTTCCTTAGAATAAGTGTCCCTGGATTTTCTGGAAACCAGGTTATCTCTCATGAGTGGCGGAATAAAATTTTCGTATTTGGTTTGCAATAACATTGAGGAGCATCTATAATGAATAAACTTAAAATAACCTTAGTCCTTCTCAACCAGATTAAATAGACTATTTTCGTCTCTGACTCGTTTTGTCGGGTTGTACACCGCGTCACATTAGCCAATTGCCGACGCTCCGATGCCCAAACTTGTCCATCGTCCTCCATTGTGATGTGCGATTACCAAGCTTCATCGATTAGCTGTAAAACGTCAGACAAAGAGTGTGGTACTCATCCATGCTGTCGGCTTCAAAGTTGAAGGGCGCTAGGTCCTCCTTGGCTAATATGCTTGTCGGGAAATATTAATATCGTGCATAATTCTCTTGAAAACCCACATCCTAGGACTATGCACCCTCATTTCCCTCTGTCCTTTATTTTCCTTCATCCGCACTTCATGGAATTTTTAATTATTCCACATGTTAGCATATGGTATAACTAACGTATGGTGCCATAACACCTCCACTTTCACGCCCTTGTGAAAGGAAGGTTTAGCATGATGTAGTCGTAGGATGCCATCAAGGGCAGGGTTCCAGTAAAAGTTTAGCGGTGGAATTAAATTTGATGGCGGATGTTTCCATTGGATAAGCACAACGCTTAATAAAATATTCATTAAAAAGGTATATAGTTCATATTAACGTTATTAGTTTCGTTGATAGGAAAATGGCATTATACGCGTTTAGTGTTTTTGTATATACTGCAAAAAATAATAATTCAGATTAGATTTGAATCCAAAATAAAGCAGAGTAGTTAAAAATACGCTTATTTCCACTAAATGTTGGGCAATCTGCTCATTATATGTCGGTTTTTAACCTTATGCAGCGATAGATTGTTGAATATAATTTAAATAATATCTAGGACTGTACAGAAGCAAATTACGGCCGAACTTTAGCCAATGTATGAGCCATGAATGAGCAGTGTAGTACGGCAGAATCTGCAGCAATAATGGTTAGCAGAGAAAAATATGTTGAATACTAGAGAAAACAGCATGGGACCCAAAACTCCCTTTTCGGAAGCCCTATTTGCGAGACGGAATGTGGTGGGGGCACGGGTCGTCGCGTCCCGGGCCGAGGACGAGGGGATTGAGGGCATGGCATTGGGGGGGGATCGGAGATATGCACAGGGTGAGGAGGGCAGCGGCGATCACCGTGATGATGATTATGATGTCGGATTTAAAGGGCGTAGGAGCACCAGGGTTATTAGTGGCCGCATCCGAAATGGCGATCGGGAGGGGGAAGGGTGGGAAACGAAGTGACGGAAAGGAGCGGGATTTAATATGGAGAAAGGGATCGTAGGGAGAGAGGGTTGCGGGATGGGGTTGGTGCAGCCTACGGGGTAGGCGGTTTAGGGTTCACGGGACTGGCAAGGGGAGGAGGGAAGACATTGGAGGATGAGGTTATTCCCTTTCGCACCCTTCCG
>LYUA01000160.1:740298-753617 GCA_002093875.1 Calopteryx splendens
TAGTACTGGATGAGCTCTATCCTCACCTACCAAACCGACCTTCGGGTTGATTACTGTGGTTTTTTTTATGGGTTAAGACGAAAAAAAAAGCGAGAAATCGTCAATTCGAAATGGACAGATATTGATTTTTATGAGATGCACTTTTATAGAAGATTTTAAATGCTTTAATTTGGTTTACTTAAATCAATAAATTTCACCAAGGAAATGAATAAACCCTCGCCTTTAAGTTACGAATCGGCGTGCCATTAAAATATTAAATAAGGAGGAATCGCCTATTTCTCATATTTATTCGATAGCGGAAGACTATTTTCGTCAGTATCATTCCAATATCCATCAAATTGATTAGTGATAACTACATTGCTGTCAACCGTTGACGAGATAACTCATTTTAACGATTGCTATTGGAATATGTTCAGTTGGACCAGAATTCTATCCACTGACTTTTCACATGCCAGAAGAATGAATGAACTACTACGCTATTTTGAAATACTGATCCCTAACGCAATATTATGGTGGAATTAAAAGAACAATGGTAGATTTTCAGCGAAAAATTACATAAAATACGCAGGATATGAGTCCGCGAATCTATTCCAGGCCCAGATGAAAGGCTTTCTAAGGGTAGGGTAAAAGTAAAATATCCATTCTATAAAGGGTAAAATATCCATTCTAAGGGTTTTAGGTACTCCATGTAACTTACGCCCTACTTGGGAGCAGTAGTAGGTGAATACATATCCCCATGATATACCTACTACTTTCCTCATCCTTCCATGTTTCGCGTTAACCTATCTCAAATATCTGTGCGTTCCGCTGGAGAAATTAGTTAGGTGAGGTGTACCCAAATGCTTGAATCAGCGAGTTGGTCACGTACCGTGTTGCCATCGGCACTGCAGGTGGTCCATCTGCGGGTGGTGCTGCAGGAAGAGCGGATGTTGCTGCCCTTGCGGGTGGAGCTGCGCCGATGAGGGCGGAGAGGAAGGCGGATGCCGGGCGGAGGCGGCGGCGGCGGCTGCGGCGGCCGCGAGTCCCGCCACGCGGTAATAGTGCTCGATGCCGGCGACGGACACGGCGGCCGCGGCCGAGAGGGCGTCCTTCCCCGGGGAAGAGGCCACCGACGCTCCCTCCGGAGGCGCCATCTGCAGCGGACCTTTTTACGGGACGGGGAAGAGAAAGGTAGTGAGAGCCGATTTGTGACACCCCCTCATGCTCCCCTCGCGTTAACAGCACCCATACCAACAGTGTGTAAAGTCAATAAGTAATAAATAAATATGGCGGCCAGTGGTGTTATTGATGTGTAGCTATTATAACCGAACACTAACTAAAATGGGTAACTGAATAAACCTACTAGGGCAAATCAATGCCGTGCCAATTCCAGTGAGCATACATATTAATATGGTTAAGCTTACAAGCTTTTCATCGCGATATGGTTTTCGAGCAGAATTTACAGTAAGTTGTGCAAAATGTAGAATAGAATATTATATTGTAAAATACGTTAAAGCATACCAAAGTAAAAAAGGTATTCAAGAATATGTATTAATAATCTGTGTAGCATCTTGGCCTTTTGGCCACACAATTGTTTTCTCATATTTAAAATTGAACACAAAGATAGTAGCTGCTAAGGAAGGCCGTTTAATGCCTCTTACTTGGATTACGTGCTTAGATACCTACAGGTTTTTAATATCTTATTGTAAACACCTAACTTTTCGTATTAAGTTACATATTTTGAATCGAATTGGATGTTGAATACAGCGCACGTGTTGAAAGGAATTAATTTTTAAAATGCACATCAGTTTTTTCGGTTTTAAAAAACGTTATTTAAAGTTAAGAGTTAGTTCATTTTCAGCTTTGGTTATTTTCGATATTAGTGACGATAAGTATAAGGAGTCTGGCAGCTGTGTACCTATTGGTTAGATAATTTTCAGCTATACTATATGGTCGCTCAAATCGTCGATTTCGATCTACAGTTCGGGCTGGCTCGTTTTTGGTAGATCTCCGTAGGGTATTTATCCGTTTAACCCACTTAGTGGAACAAATGTCGCTCATAACCTTGGACGAAATAATTTTCAACTGCATAGATGAATGATGAATATCACCTTTACTTAGTGACTTCAAAATGGAAACAAGCTCCCAAGGCTGTAATGCTCGAGCACCTCTTTTCTAATTCAATAAAATGTTATTGGTACTAGAATTATAGAATGTCTTTAGATCATGATGGCCCCTGTCAACGCGTATTCTGAATACTACACAAGGGAACTCAACCAAGAAGCACAGTACTCATGCCCAATGTGGAGCTTTAACTATAACTGAGTACACTCCCCATCAGGTGTCACGGCTATTTCTATAATTTGGTAAAAACGTGTTGCAATGCATAAGAGTAATGAGATAGTCGCGAAACATTAGCATGGATCACCGTCGATTTATTTTGTTAAGTTCTCGCGTCACACCACTTTTTGCGAGCTGCGACCAACTGCGAGGACTGCTGAGAATATTGATATACTCTCAGCATGTTTACTTCACTCTAGTTTCTTATGATAACCCGAAGGATTGCACATGCTCAATGAAATGCTCATTTGCTATGAGTGGTTTTTATTTTGTTCAAAGAAAAGGAACTATGATACATTTCAAAGGGGGAGAAAGCAATTTTCCTAAAAAATATTGCGTCCTGCCATGAGTAGAAGCTGCCTTGAAAAATATCTTCAAGATGCAGAGATACATCCATCTTCCGTTGCGATTGAATACGAAGACATGACTTCAAATTCAGAATATGCCTTTAAAACCTGAAGGATGGAGGAAAGATTAAATATTATTATTAATATAAATTGGAATTAATGACATTATTTGCTAATAAAGAGAAATACACAATTTTGGACAAAAAATATTAACTAAGTGAAGGTCTATTCCCTAAGCAGTTAATTAACTCTCTTTAATAAGGGTTGGGTTGAGCACATGTCTATACGTAAGGAGTCTTTCTTGCCAATTTAGTAATGTGGATGTGTCACATTGGAAATTATGAAGTTTCATTTCCAAGAAAATTATAAACGTGGATTTAGTACAACTCAAACTATCCGAGATGAAAAACCCAACTACTTTACTAATCATGATTGTAATAAAAAATCGTCAAAGAAATCTGACGGATATCGGAATAATCGCATGGATATTATCTTTTAAAACTCCAATTAATTTTTTTATTTCAATTAAATTTGAAAAACTTCAATTAAAAGTTCATCTATTGCTCATTTAGTGTTTCTTTATTAAATATTGGTGCCATAGCAACCTGCTTACGTTCCTGCGTACGTCACTGAGCATGAATGAAGCGTTTAGACGCTGTTTTGCTTAGCCCTTAACATATGCAGTTGTTTGTTATCATAATATACTGTTGCCCTTAATGCTGTTCTCGGCATTACAATAACCAATACCAAGGTTGGAATAAAAAGTGTCACTTACACTTCAAATTTTGTGATGGAACGTGATCCACTGGACTGGTGAACACTGGTTTATTTTGTTATAAAATGCGAATCAGTTTTGAAGTGTTGCCTGCATAAATATCGAAGCGGTATGTTTTATTTATTATGAAAACGTTAATAATGACGTGATGCGTTTTAATGAATATTATTAAAGAACTAAAAGCAGAACTTCTTGAAATGTTGACTGTGGAAATAGCACACTCACTAAATTTCCGGAATTGAGATTATATACCTAGGTACATATATTAATGACCCAAATCGGGAATTTCGTTTAGTTTCCGAGTTGTTTCCTCTAAAACTGACTAGTGTAGTCGGAACACGGGGTAATTTGGGGACAATAAATTGGATTAATTTGTTTAGTATTTTAGATAAGTGCTCGAGTGCATGCCTCTGATAGTTGTTTGAAGCTGAACGATAAATGTCAGGAATACTCTTACGTCTACCATTGTAATATGCATGAAGGTTGAAAGTTGAGAGTCCTGAACTAAGCCCTACTAAGTGAGAAATTAAAATTCTGGGCTAGAAGTAAGTTTCTTTCTTAATGCCGTATTGCGTTCCCCCACGAAGTCGTGTTACTTAGGAAATGATACCACTTGGATTTTAGATGGGGTTTCCCGAATTCATCACCCGAGATTCAGATCCATAACTCTCCTATCAGTAGGCGAAAGCCATACACGCCGAATTATCAGTGGGCCATATCTGCTTTGATTTTATAAATATCCCATTTTATATAATACCACCACCTTCGCAGTAATCATTCCTGAGGTTTAGGTTAGAGGTAACCTAGAATACTCACGGAGGGAATTTTAATTGATTTTATTTCTTTTGCTAAAAAATATGTTCGTGACTATCAGAGTGGATATTCTTGATAAGAGATGGCTCATCATGAATGTAAAATCCTCCAATTTCCCCATTTTGACATAGTTGTGTGCAAATAAACTGCATTTAACGGCACTACCTGCTCATGAACCTTTATTCTTCACGGGGCATTGGTTGGGTGGACATAAGATTCACGTCGGTTCGACTCCCCGACCGAATCATGCTATCACCACAGGGAACGGGAATCCGCGGATCTCTCGTCCGTGAGCGTCGCAAAGCAAAGCGACGAGCTCGAGGATTCGTGACCCATGCCACTCGCTGAAGATATATACTATATGGATGATTAAACCACACTACCCAGGGAACTTGGTGAGATTTTGCATTCCTGAAATCAGTCCGTAAAAGCGAAGAGTGGAGCCCGGAGGGCGTCACGCCAACGCCACTCGCAGTCGGCAGCGATTCCCACGCCCGTGCGCAGACGGATGACGGACGAAGGGAGGGAGGGAAGCCAAAAGTCTCTCGGATCCAGTGTGTCTCCTTTGGGATGCATGCCGCCATTGTCGCCATTAAATGTGGCGTCATCGAACGGCTTGGGGGCACCTCTTGAAAATTAAATCCCAAATTAAGTGCATTCATTGCGCGGCGGTGCACTCCCCGTTAATTTTATCTTTTGACTTGCGCGATCTTTTCAATTTCCCTGATGGACACCTCCTATTTCCAATCTAGGGATAAAGTATTTAACTGAGAGTGGTCAACCTGAGGAGAAAGATAATTATATCTTAAAGTTCCACTAAACAATGCTAATCACCCCCATGGAGCATGGGCTGCTTGTTAAATATTGCATTGTGGATGAAAGGATTAAGATGCTTGCAAATTCTAGAGTAAAAGGTTTTGGTGAATTTGTGGAGTGTAACAAAAAACGATAGTTTGCCTTGGACAGAAAAATATGGTAATCCATAAAAATGTATCCTTCCCTCATTATTTTATGAAAGTTAAACTTGAACATTGTGGTAATATCATATATATTGACTAAGTGCACCGGGTATGACTTACTGAACTTTAGCGGTAAAAATAGAGGAGCTAGGGTTAGGAATGGGGAGATTGTGAAATGGTGTCAAGGAGCCAGTAATAGGAGGAGGTGTGCGTTGCTGGTTAAGTCATCTTGAAGAAATGGACGAGAGTCGAATCACCATACGGATATATGAGTGAAAAGTAAATTGTTTGAAAGGAATTAATGGAACTGGAAAGTCGTGGATGAATGTGGCCAAAGACCATGGATATTAAAACACTCTGGAAGAGAAGAGGATGTATGAAACAATGTATGACTGTGCCAGAGACGGAAGAAGAATAGTCTATTGTGTTGAAATCGGTAAAAGAAAAGAAGTTCTCTGCCATTACTTAATATCCGACTATTCAACTCTCCCTGGCGCTGAATGGAACGGTATGTGGCTGTGTGATGATAGTAAATTAACGGGATGTGTGATCAAAATTGAACAGAGATAGCTATGCATAAAATAACAATGCATCTTATGGCAGTGAACAAAAAGTCTCCACGCAGATATGTAATGAGGATGGGCTCTTGATGAACCTAAGACTGGTTAAGTCATCAGTCCTGACTGGGAAAAGGTCCCACTGCCTTTTTCATCCATGAGGGAAAAATATGACCACGCCTACCAACCCTGGGGGTAGTAACCATCCAATATTTCCTTCTTTCCCTCGATCGTGACTCCTTTTCCACAGGTCCTTTGACATGGTCGTATGTCTTGGAAAATTTTTTGAATGAACTAACATCATTTGTGATGAATCTATCTCGTTCTCCGTGTTGTCTCAAAGCTCTGATTTCAGTCGGAGACATGACATTTCCTTTTACGTCCACGATGTCACCTTCCGTTAACGTTTTTTCACTCTCCTGTTCAACCTCCTCCCGGACGAATCGGAGGATGTATCAAAGTTCTCCGATTATTCAAAGTTGGCAGGTATGTGGACGCGATGAAAAGGGAAGTCGATCGACCACTCAAAAGGAAAATAACTGCCGTTAGGGGAGGGCACACCCTATATCAGGATGAGTAGTGTCGTTGCTTCTAAATCTCATCCGTAAAAAAAGTATCCATTGACATTTTGGTGGTCAAAAAATGGAAACATGGGAAACGTGAGGATGAATTGGAGAGGTGGGTGTTGTCCCACTAGGGAGGGAATAATTCGAATCCTGAAGAGGGATGTAATACGGTTCATACTTGTGAAATCAAATGGAAAAATATTGTATGTGCCCGACCATCGGTAACGTGCACTAATTGGTGGCACTTTTATTAGGAAAAATTCAATTGAGGAACCGATTTTTCAGCACTCCTCGGCCTTCGAGTCCACGAGTCCACGAGTCCTCAGTTCAGACGACATCAAAACTTGCACGCCTCCCAAAATACTTCTCCAGCTACAAATTACATTGTGATTTTCTTCAGAAATTATTGTACGGTTTTAGAAAAACCACAGGACGTACGTAATAAGAACAAAACTCGTTGAAAAAATTAATTGTAAAATTAAACTTCACCATGTGGAATGTGTTGTTTACTCATTATCGGGAAAAAAATATTTTGCTCCAATTTATTTTCTCCATAGACTAAAAATGTTATAGTTTGTTTTAACAAATTATCAGTTCTTATCCGGCTGACCTCCGTAAACATTATGCTTTAGCGCATTCAACCCGAGGGGAACAACATAAAACTATAAGGTATCGGAAATATAGGTCTTGGCTTTACCCGGGAGATACTCTGGATAAATGAATTTAACACTTGAATGTCCACCTTTAAACATTGCCATGAAATGTGAGATTCCCGCGTCTGCTACTTGGTCAAAATGAACTCGGCTAAATTATTGTACTATATAGGTTTGAGAAACTTCAACCAATCGTGGAGTTACCGTAGGTCTGTGCTATCTTGCAAGAGAGTGAGTAATGAATTATCCAGATGACTCACGATAAATAAACCAACAGTTTACATGGCCGTGTCCCTTTTCACGGAAGCTTATCGCTAAGTTTTTTTCCAAAGGCGAATTTTATCTAACAAGCGAGTCAAAGCATTAATACCTTCATTGTACATACAAAAAGGACCACTATTGGTAACCGACATCTGTCATGTGGGACATCACAGGGTTGGTCATCATAATAAGCGAATTGCTTAGTGAAAGAATGGACTTATTCCAAAATTTTACGCCTCCGTTTCCCCAAAGTGCATTAAGCGCGCTCGAAGAAGCCGGAGAGGATCTCTAGCCATATTCCCTGCCCATATAACATCCTTGCCTTCAAGATGGCGCAACAACATGATAAAAGCCGAAGAGAAGAGGGAGGTGGGCTTAGTGTGCCCCTACCGGTTCCGACTGCTTAGTAGTCCGACCACCAGCTGACCCAGCTTCAAACGCGTGAGTTGCCACTGCTACGTTTGGTAATACTGGCCTAAAAGGGCTAAACGGGTTAGAGTGGTACGGATAGCCGAAGAGGATTTATGAGGAAATTCCGTCCTTGTTTCTTCACAAATTCGTGAAGACCTAAGGACGGAATCCTCTTCGTGGAAGGAATTGGTTATATTCGAAGGTTATCTTTTAAACATTCTTTTTTCGCAGTTTTTAGCGTTTATATCAAGGTAAATGGTTACGTTTGCATAACAGTTTAACAAAAGAGCAATAGTTAAACAAAAGAGAAACATGGATGCAATGACAAGGCTTTGCCTTTAGAATATGGATGAATGAATAGTTAAACAGAAGTTAAGAAGACACTCCAAATACCACTCAGCTGAATAGCAGCTTTATGTTTCCTTTTTTATAACATTTAAATAATATGGTAGAACTTACATAAAATGTCGAATGAGAAGAAAAAGTTTATAGGGACACCAATGACCCTCTTCTATCTTTTTAAATGATATTATCTTACCATTGACAGTCTAATGCTATCCCTGTGTTGTGAAGAGTGAAAGGTTCTTTATACTATTTTTTTAATAGCTACATTTTACCTTGTACTAGGGATTTAACTAAGTGACTGTTCTCAGTCTATGGTTTTACTTCTATCACAAATTTGGTAGGGTTTTCAAAATTGCAGTGGCCTTTTTATGAGAGATGACTTTAAAAATTTGCACAGATTGCTATTTTAGGCAAATACTAACACTATATTAGCATCATGGGCAAAATACTCGCTGTCTCACCAATTTTACTCGAGTCTGAAACCAATTAGCTGTGCCAATATGTGACTAATAATCTGCTCTATGATGAAATACCTGAAAGTCTGCATTCAAAAAGAAGAAAGTTGAACGACAAGATAAGGGGGGAGGCAGTAATGAAATCATAATAAATGGGCTGTGTCTACACATTTTCGAGATTGCGCTTGAGCCATGTCGTGCAGCTACCTTTTGGTGGCAACGCAATGTGGCATTCTGAAGAGCAGTCTAATTTAATCCTCGCCGCTTCGGTTGACGCTATCATTCTGCGAATCCCATTCGGGTGATGCTGTGAGTATCTGAAACCAAACGAAAGAAGTCAAGCAAGTTCATTCACGTAAGTTGGACAGTGCCGCAGAGAATAGGTATAATCTCTGTGACTACTTTCATATAGTTCTGTGCTGCCCTCCATCGTCGACCTAGAGACAGAAAAATAAAACGATCGAAAACTGCGCAGTCGCGTGAACGTCATACATGCATTCTGGATGAATTATCCATTCTTTGGGCATGAAAATGAAATTTCTAAGATCGGCCGGTCGTTTTGAAGGCCACCACAGTATGGACATAGTTCCTCGTGTGAATTCACATCACATACGCGTGCGATCACATACGCGCGCGTGCTTAGCAAACGCAGATTTTCCAGGTAAAAACCTCGACCATAAGTGTAACTATTATAGGCGTGTCGACGGCATCCACACGAGTCACATTTAGGAGGAAAATGAAAAAAATTAATGCAAAATATCGCCATTTTAGTGCGCGCTTTTAAGTTTGTGGATGAAACCTTTCCGTAGAGGAAGTCTTCTTGCTCATTCTTTTGAGCTGTGTATTCGTTACCCGTCTGTCACAAACACGCGTAACCACCCTGTATTGTTTCGTGCGTGGAAAGTTAGTTTTCTTCAACTTTGGCCACGCGTGATTTCCCGTTTTATTTAACATTCTAATGAGAGTACTTTGAGTGCATCGCATCAGTTTTCTATGTTCCGAGGAATGAAAATTATAATGATTTACATTAGGTTTCTCATTGTCCTTAGAGACCCTGAGAAAGAAGTCCCAGGTGGCTTGCCGGGGTCAAATGCGGGAAGGCCCTTACCTTCGGGTGCCAGCTGGGTGACCCCTTGCTCGTGATCGCCCGCCTCGCCATCCTCTGGGATGATCTTCGTGTCGTGCAAGTCGAGGATGTCACAGATGTGGAAACCTGACGATCTCGGGACGCCCGATGCCAGCTTCATGTCCATGAGGCGGCTGTGGGAGCAGGGAAAGTCATTGAGTTAGACGAGCTCTGATTGGCTGTAGAAGTAACAGCTAATATGAAGAGAGACAGAGAAAGATGCTACCTCTACATCATACTCTGTGAGTCGCTGGCGAGGGAGTGTGGCGGTGGGTACCATGGCAATATTTAATCGTGTATTCGTGAAACGAACCGCAATTTTTCGATACTTATCGGTTGGTGACGATAAGACCTTCTGCCAAATGTGCTTGGATGCATTACCTTGCGATCTAAAATCGTGCGAGGGAATAACGAGAACATTGGAGAGGGCGTCGGTGCTGAAACTTTTTCTTCCATTTCATCTGGGTAATCTAGTCTACCCAAGCGCTTTGGGTAGGTACCAAATAATTTCCAGTTATTCAGAAGTGGATTAGATTTCTCCCTTTTACCTTTCCAAAATCCATGCTCTCTTCGTGACGGGAAATAAAATCATCCTGGTTTCCCCAGACTTGGTCACACTCACGTTCTTCTCGTGACAAATTTCGACGCATCGAATTGACACTTTCTTCGAAGAACCCCTAACACTTACCCCAAATTCTTAATGCGGCCTAACTATTGCAAAATTTAAGATTTAATTATAGGGTTCATCCTTTACATTACTCCAGTAGTATATAGGCCGAATTGCAAGTGTTATCCTCCATTTTCTCGGCTCATTATTTCTCTAGATTGCTGTATCGTCAAGTATTTAATGTGGCATCCTACATGGGCGCGTATGTCATTAACGCAGATATTATATGTATGAATAGTAGCTTGGTTATCACTAGACGTCCTTAGTTATTCTTATTTGGGAAATTCAAGCGTAGGTATGACATAGGCAGGAGTAAAGCGGTACTGATAGCCAGAGTCTGTCTACTGTAGGTAAATGAAAAAGGGCGCTTGTCATCAATCTGTCGGGTGCCTTTTCTGGTTGTTGATAGGGTGGAGTTCAGTTCTCAATATTGCGTCACCTGAAATGATTCCATGAGGTGAGGAATCAGTCCTTACCTCTCTTCCACCCATTAATTCTCGGATAGATAAATCGAGAGCAAGCACTCAGCCTCGGCTCTGCTGATGATGTCGGACGCTGTCGCTAGTATTAGGATGCGCGATCCCTTTGTCAACAACCAGTTAGTGACCAATTCGCTCCTGCGTGGTGAATCGTTAAGTTCTCCTGTTAGCCACCACCTTCAATAAAACAGGTTTCCATTCATCACTTAATACGGCATGGAGGTGTTAGTTTTTTCATATTTATAAATTGGAATCATGTGACCAGGTTTATTGGCAACACTATCCTTATAAACAAAATTGGCGAGTTGGCCTAGTGGTAGAACGCTCGCCTGTGGGTCAAAAG
The DNA here is from genome assembly GCA_002093875.1 of Calopteryx splendens. Taxonomy (NCBI): domain Eukaryota; kingdom Metazoa; phylum Arthropoda; class Insecta; order Odonata; family Calopterygidae; genus Calopteryx; species Calopteryx splendens. Next base: position 751,375 of record LYUA01000160.1, read on the forward strand.
GTCGTGGGTTCAATCCCCGGCAAAGCTGAAAACTTTTCAGCATCTGAAAAAAAAATATTTTGGGACGAGGCAACTTCCTATGATGGCTGAAAAATCGAATCAGGAACGAGACAACCTAAAAATTAGCTGGAACGAGACAACCTGACAAGATGTACAAGCCGGAATGGCTAGTGGCATAACCCCCCCCCCCCTGTCACACGCCCTTGCGGTGGTTTGCGGGGTATTGTGTAGATTTTGTTTGAAAATGCTTAGGCGTAGGTATTTGGCAGTTCAGATATATTGGTCTCCTTAGGTCATACCTATGGCTAAGGTGTTAATTCGTTAAATTTTCCCGTGAAGTAAATGGAATGGCCTTAAGTATAATTTTCCCCTACTGAAAATTTATAATAAAAGACATGTTTAGATTCCCCACGACATATGCTAATTTAAAAGACGCCATCATATTGTCCTTTTAGAACCTGAACGTGACCCACTGCCTCTAATCACGCCATGGGCAAAAAATTCACGTGTAGTACTAAATTACGTACATTTTTAGTTCATATTCGACCTTTATTGATTAATTGATATTGACGGACCACTTGAAAAATATCGCGTATCGTGAATGGTCCTCGAGTCATTAATTACAATACACTACATGAGGCGTCAGGAAAGCAGGGAAAATCACAATGCCACTTCACTACCAGTGCACGATCCTTGACGGGATTTCCAACCGAAAGTCAAGGAAAGTCTGCTCCCCTCTCATCGGTGATAACAGTGACGCCCTCCCGCCCGATAACGGTCGGGGAATCGAGGCCGGAGGAGGGAGGCCAATCGGTATGCCCCCCTACCATAGTTAGCCATACTCAGCTAATCTGTTGTCGTCTAATTTTTCACTGCATTTTTTCATCTTTCGAGGACATCCCGCCTAGAGCTGATATCTTTCACAGAATATCGGATCACCTTCGTGCGATTTGTTTAATCACTTCGTTGATCCCATAAAATGTGGCATATTTCATGACTCACTAGAAAGGGAAACTTGCTATTGAACTTTTTTCTCGAAACATTTGCGTCAGTTTCTTTCATATACACCGCACAACTTAATAAGACACGAGTGGATAACGTATTTACACTATCTTTATTATTTAAAATGCACAGGGTCATATTAATACTCAGTATTATTATCTAGGCATATCATTTTATTTCCATTGAGTATTAAATTTTCTGTCATAGTATCAAGGCTGTTACGTCAAATCATTCACTTTAGGAAAATCAATAACTATCTTGAATAGAGGCATTTTTTTATCAATTGTGAGTATAATTTGAAATCTATTTAAATAATCTATTGCGTAATTTTTAATTGTGATAGCATTTAAATTGCAATTTTAAATACATTGAGGGAGCTAGAAGCGAAACGTGTTTAGAAAGCCTTGTGTTTCCGTTGAAACTGTTTGCAAGTATTAACAAGACAGCGAAATCTCGGAAAAAAGACGAGCGACTTTCATATTTAGTGCTAATTTTAACCTTGCTTTTAATATTATTTAATAATGCCAAATTTTTAAAATACTATAAGTACTCGTATTTATATACTTAAGGACAAATTCTATTAGGGCGTTAGAGAATTAACACTGTACATGAAAAGACGTACGGCTGCAATCAACAAATCGTGGGATTGAAACACTAATAAATGGATAGTTACATGCTTCATAATCTTTCTTTTAGGATGCCAGTCACACGGTCGGTTTCCTCCAGTCGGTTTCTGCCACCCAATGACACCAAAGAGTGTGTGCCTAAAATATATTTCTTTTGTTCAACGGAAGCGTATTTTCCGGGAAAACATATCTTGCTTTCAGGAATGAACGGGCAAATGGGGAAAACTTAGTACTTACCGCCTGTGCACCGTTGATGGGGGAATGAGTGCCCCGAACTGTACGGCGCGTTTTACTCGGGCATAAATTGAGATTATCGACCTGTACCATGTCCCGAGCTCTGCCGGAGTGTCCGAGGGGGGAAAGGGCAGGACACCACCCGAAGACCTCTCCATGCGCCTCTTCTCCCCGTGGCGTTCTCCCACGGATCCTTCCCACCCCGTCAAAAATAAAGGAAGGGCGAACGAGGAAGGAACGTCATGGAGTCAGTATTTCTTTTCCTCCCTTCATTACAATTGGGGAAGGGGTGAGACAGAGGGGGGGAGGTAGCTTCGATTTCAGTGTTCGAAATGCGTTTCGTGAGGGGAATCGATTCCCAGAGAGAAATTGCACCGCGGG
>LYUA01000160.1:828066-840444 GCA_002093875.1 Calopteryx splendens
TGAAATTCACACATCAGGGTAGGGTGGCCAGTTCCTTTCCCTGTTCCACATGTGATTTCCCAGGATAACCTGGTACACAGTGAACCTAAGCTGGTGAAGCTAAGGGTGCCGAGAGGCATGGCCCAGAATCGAACCCGGACCCTCTGGTTAGTAGCTCGCCACTCGACCCACCGGACTACCGTGCCCCTGAACATTCTATAATTGGCCATTTTCTGATTTGATTAATTCACCCTCTACATTCAAAGCAACAAATGTGAATTATGGTTCAATCTGATGCCTCCTCCATACTTTCACACCTCTCCTATTGTGATGACTCTTGCCAGAAAGTATGTAATTTCCCCTCCTACTAGAATTTCATGGGAAACCTTGTGGTGGCATGGAACTGCCCCCTCTCCTCTCTTTCTTAAATTCATGAATTTTGCACATCTGGTTGTCCATTGATAAGAACATTGGACTTTTAATCTAAGAGCACAGGTTCCATTCTGGCTTGTGTCTCTGGGCACCCAAGCTGTGAGATATTTTGGGAATCAGGTCTTCCTGGGAAACCACAAGTAGCACAAGGGAAGGAACCTACCCCCCCACCCTGCTAATGTGTGAATTTCGCATGTAATTGGGCTTGGTATTCAGTAAGATCTATGCTCATTATTCAAACCAACCTTCGGTTTAATTACTATGGTGGTAGTAAGGGCAGGGCACAAGGACCTCTTAGCATTGCCACAATGTCACCTTCGGATTGATTCCTGTAGTGGTGGTTAACAATGTTTTACCTCTAAAAATGTTGGTTTCTTGATTTTCCATTTGCCTCTCCATTGAATATAATTGTGTTCGGATGTGTGCATATGCAATAGATAAGTTGTCTGAGTAAAAATATATTTCTCTTCTCCCTGTGATATTAACACCAACTTTCATCCCTACTGGCACCCCAACTGAAGTCATCTTACAAAGACCTTCTTGTGTGATTTATGAATGTAATGGGTTTCAATGAAAACTCTGCTTTTTTACTCTTACCTAAATTAAGTGCTAATTACAAGGTTGCCCATACCTTCAAAATACCTGTATTAGTTGAAACTGTCCTAAACCAACCCCACCATCTAGAGTGCACTAGCCACATGGTCTCTATTTTGCCATTAAAATAAAAACACTTGTCTTCATGTTTGAGTAAGAATATTTCAGAAGTTTCCTGTATGAAAACAACAGAAGTTATCAACATAATTATTATCATTTACTTCCATACAAATTATCTCTACTCGGAATCTCAGATTTTTCCCATCATGCAATAAATTAATATCCAGTTATGGCCTTGCAAATGCCTTTCCCAAATGATGGGTGAAAAGTGTTACTATACTCTTAGTGATTGAAGCTACTGTCCCCAAAGCATTTTTATCCAGAGTGCATACCACCAGCAACCCAAGGGGATGGAGTAAGCATGGTCTTTCCCTGCCTCTCAACTCCAGCATCATACCAAGTATTGTTTTTTTATCAAGTATTGCACATCATAGAGAAGAATTAGTTGTCATTGAGAATATTTAGAACTTCACACATATAGTATTTCCTCAAGTGGTCACTGAATATACAGTACATACTTGCTGTAGACATTCCAGCTTCCAAAGTAATTTCCATGGATGAAGTTCTGTATTTGCATAATGGAATTAACCCTACATGAAATTCTTCTGTGAATGCTGCTCTCCACTGATAGTTAAACATTCTCTTCTTCATTTCCTTCTTAGTCTTAATTGTTCCAACCTTATAAGGGAGGTTTCTATATTAGGAGGCATGAATTCCCAAACATTTCATTAATATATTCACTAACATTCCACATTTTTCCCAAGAAATTGTGAAATTTTCTGAACATTCTCTCTTTTGTACCCTTTGTACTTGCCCTCAATCTCTCTTAATTCTAAGTTACTGATCAACTGGGGCCTATTTCTCAAAATTGCAACGTAAGTACCCAATTAAAATTATTCTGAACAACTTACTATCTAATTTTATGATAAGTATTGTACTTTATTTATTGCCATATGGTTTTGTAACAGGAAGCCTCAAGAATTTAACATATATGTTTAAGAAATATGCCCTAGATATCAAGTAGACTAAACTTCCCTGCAAACAACTGAATGAGTACTAGTAGGTCAACATAGAAAGCTTTAAGAGTCTCTTGCATTTGCATTTATTGCTTGTATGTGCTTCCAGTTATAGAGGACATAGTTAATAGGATTTAATGGCTTTAATATATTTTCAGGACTTCAAATTGAGTGAAATTTCTTCTTATAAAGACAAAAGGGAAAATCTCAGCCATCAGTATTGGATGACTAATGGTAATCTTATTGTACAAGGTGCAATAGATTATTCCCAGAAGAAGAGGGTAGTAGATCTGGAAGAAAAAGTAAATGCATTTGCTCTGAAGAAGTTGGTGAGGTTAGTGGATTCTTAAATTATTCTGTTCATTCATGCATCATGTGCATTCAAGAATAGTTGCATTTACCTATGGTCAGCTCTAACCCTTGCCGCTAAGGCAAAATCTCTTTCAAATGACTGATTTTTTGAGACTATAACCAATCTTCATTAGTAAGTATTCCTTATTTTCTCAGTTGATTAAACAAATGTTTCAACTTATATTCTTAGTTGGCCTTCCAACATGATTTTTTAAATTACAAATGAGCATTCTGAGATTTGGTCAGTTGCACTCTTAGAGCATGTGGATTAAAATAATAATTTGAGAGTCATTCCAAATGGATGCTAATTATGCCTATGATGCCATTTGTGAATAAATGGCTTAAGGAGTAGAATATAGTTTTCAGTTTTTTTTTCTTTTTTAAGTTCTGGTTTTGAGTGAAACTTTTTTTATGAATGAATTTAGAATATGCCTCTAATTTATTTCAGCTATGGCTTCCATCGGTCACATTGTTTAGAAGCCCTTAATTTAATGGATGCTGACGTAGGTAAATCACTTGAGCTTCTACTGTCTCAATATTTTCAGCTAGGCTTGAAATTTGACAATGTTCTCGTTGAAGAAGAAAGCCAAAGTGAGAATAAATGTGGTGCAAGTGAAAGTGATGAATTAGCAATTTATTGCCTTAGAAACGAGGAGAAAGATGTATTATTATCAATTTATGAAAGTGCCTTTGTAGAGAGGATTCCTAACCAAGTGTGGGTGATAAATTTACATTTAGATTACCTTTTAAAAAAGAATCAAAGTGCTGTGATAGAACCATTGGACAACAAAAAAAGTGCCAAGAAGAAGAAAGAACCTTGTCGCTATTTTTTGAAGGGGCAGTGCAAATATACATATGACTGTAAATATTCCCATGAAAACCCTGAATCCAAAGCCAAAGTTCCAGATGACAGGCACTTGAGGCCAGATGAGGAGGAAATGAGGACCTTTGAACTTGAAATCAGATTTCCGACTGGTTGTATGTATCCACTTGAGCCAGCAGTAGTGTGTATCTCCACGAAGAATCCAGATTTCCCGAAAGAGTCGTGCCTTCGTATAACAAAGCGGTTGCTCGATGAGGCACGTGTAATCGCCCAAGACCATGGGACAGCTGCCGTCTACAGTCTCACAGAAATGCTTGTGAACAGTGAACAGTTAATATGTGATGCAGTGGAAAACGAGAGGATAGATTTTGAGGAGGGAAGGCCCCTCATATGGGTTCCAAGTGAGGCAGTGGAGGACAATGAGATAAGTGTGGCCGCTCCAGAGATAAAAGAGAAGATGGGCCAAGGTGGGAAAAGGGAGCCAAGGGCTGGGCCAAGTAATGAAGAGATAAGTCGAGAAGATGAGAAGATTCGACAGAGGTTTATGGATAAACAGGTCTGTAAATTTCCCATTACCAAATGCCTCCAACCCCTCTCTCTCTCTCTATTTCTAGGTAACTGAATTGGAGAAAATATTGAATTATTGTCAATAAGAAAAATTATGCCCCTTGGAGTCAAAACCACCAAAAAATGTATGTGCTCATTATGATGTTAAAACCTTTAATACTTGTCTTAAAATTTCTTAAGGAAGACATTGGTATCCCATTGTCTGTCATCAGATTGAGACAGAGAGAACTGATTAATGGTATTGCCTCTGGTCAAAAAGGGGCATGGTAGTTCAGTGGGTAGAGCGCTCAGCTACTACCTGGAGGGCCTGAGATCAATTCTGGGTGATGCCTCTAGGCACCCTCAGCTTCACCCAAACTATGATTTTACAGGTACCAGGTCTTCCAGAGAAACCGCAGGAGGCACAGGGAAAGGAACTGGCCACCCTACGCTGATGTGTGAATTTCACATACCATTGGGATTAGTATAGGGTGAGCTCTAACACTCACCTACCAAACCTTCGGGTTGATTACTGTGGTTTATGTAGTCAAAACTTTATTCATAAATACGAACTTCCATGATGCCTTGCCTGGCAGATGAAAAATTTTTAAAAATTTCATTTCTGCCACCTTAGCTAATGATAGGAGTTTTCACTTTTCCTTTTTTTTTAACAAATGGGAAAACTCCTAAAACTGTTTATAGGTATTTCACTAAGGATGAAAAAAAAAAACTAAAGGAGAGTATCCGAATCTTTCATGATGCTTAAATGGAGATTCAATCCCACACCAGGGGTCAACTCATGAAGAATGTAAGCGAACCAATAAGTATGCTACACATATGTGCATTATGTGGCTGTTTGCAGGAAAACTACCTAATTAAGTACCAGGGACAGATACAGGATTCAAGCATGTTGCATATTAGTGAGGGGTACCATATTGGAATTTTTTAGGGACCAGTATTTTTAGGTCATGAGCACACATGGTGATTTGTTGGGGGTAATCTCTTTTAAGGTAACAGCATACCCATTCCCACAAGCATTCTCATATTTTGTACTTAATGGTTTACAAGGTGGTTATTTACTCCAGGATTTATTGGCAGATGTTCCAATGAGATTCTCTTAACATATCTGACAAGTTATAGACAAGAAACACTCTATCTTCAACAAGTATCAAAAAGTCAGTTTTTGATTGAAAAATCCAAGTGGAAATTGGATGGCTTGATCAGTCCACATCATTAGTTTTTTTTTGTTTGAGCTGCTTAAATCTCAATTTCCATTTGTATCTTTCCAATTTGTCATGTTGAATTATTGATATCATGTTTCAATATCAATTGTAATATAGAAGCATAACATTAAAATAATTCTTTTGCTTAGGATCAAGCGGAATATCAACGTATGATAAGAGCTCGCAAGTCTCTTCCTGCCTGGCAGATGAAAAGAGACATTTTGAAAATCATTTCTGAAAATCAGGTAAGTGCCTCAGAAATAGATTTTTATGAAAGATGTCTTTAAAACTATTGCTTCATTCATCATTTAATTCAGTTTATTTCATAGAAGTGGATTTTCAGTGCTTTACGAGTAGAAAATAAAATTTGGGATACAAAATACCTATGTAAGGCTTAATGTTTTCTAATTGGTTTTCATGTAATCACAATAGAATCTCTAATTTATAGCTCCCAAATACATGGTATTTGTGCAAAAAATTGCATTTTCCTACAGATTGAGTTTTTACTCGGTAGAGTCAGAAAAAATGTGTATATTTTTGTTAATTAATCAGTCAAATATGAAAATTATGTCTGTGGTTTCATGTGTATGTTGCCATGTGGAAATTAAAAACAGATAGTGGAAGCAACTGCAGCACTTATAATTTATGATTGTCATTTTATCACACAATGTGATATCCCATGCACAGTAACTATAGTAGATCCACTGCCACGCAAGGAATTACCTCATAAAAAAATCCCTTGCGTAATAAATTTCAAGCACACAAATAAATGTCACCTAAAAAAAACTAACTGGAGTTCTACGTTAGGTTTCAGCCTATAGTGTGAAGTCAACAGCCATCCAAAAAATCCTCTGGTAAGCAGTATGAATATCTAAACTACACACAAGTTAAAATCCTACAAAAATTCATGGGATTTATATATGAAGAATAAATTCTTCAAATGCCAGAACATAAAATGCTTTTAAAAAACCTTGAATAAGCAATATGAATCGGATGTTATGAAATATATGTTTCTTACTACTTGCTTAATGTTAGAGCAGTGGGTATTAGAAGGAAAATTGAGATTTTTCTGCCTCTTTTCCATTTTAAAATTTTCATTCATAATACATATTTTTGCCCTCAAAATTTGCCATTCGTGCCTGCATTTTATAGCATATAGTGTGGCATAAGAAATAAATCCAATGAAACAAAGCATTCAATCAAATTTACCTTGTAAAATATTTTTCCCTTCCAAATGCAGAAAACAATTGTATCAGTAGAATTTTAATCTCTGGCCACTCTGTGGGATGAGTTAACACAAGAACAAGCATGGTCTCTGTTCAAAATATATTTCTGCCTCTTCTCCACGTGTATTAAGATGCAGGTCCCCTCTTAAACTTGCTTGACATTCCTTCCAGGTGGTGGTTATCAGTGGCATGACTGGTTGTGGTAAGAGTACACAGGTTCCTCAGTTCATTCTTGATGAGTGGCTGGGAAACAAGGGATGGAAAGGGACTGAGCATCGAGAGATAGTTTGCACCCAGCCTCGTAGGATATCAGCAATCGGAGTAGCTGAAAGAGTAGCAGAGGAAAGGGTTGAGAGAATTGGAAACACAATTGGTTACCAGGTAATTTTTTCACTCTTAATATATGTACACCTTTTGGCTTTTACTATTGCTCTTGATGGTACATTATTTTTGTGTTGGTATAGAATAAGGATAAAATGATTAATCATGTTGTGTTCGTTAAAATTTCTGAACATCATTTGTCATACCATATACAATTTTCTTAACTTTATCAAGGAATTATGACAATCAATTACATTTGTATTCCAGATAAGGTTGGAGAGTAAAATGTGTTCTGCTACTCGGCTCCTCTTTTGCACCACAGGCATACTTCTTAGGCGCCTGGAGAGTGATCCCTCATTGAGAGGTGTTTCTCATATCCTTGTTGATGAAGTCCACGAAAGGAGTGAGGAGAGGTTAGGACTTTGATGTATAATTCATCCAAAATAAATTTTCATTTTCTTGGATATGAATTTTAGAAGGTCACCACAACATCTCTTCAGCATTGTGCCCCTATGAGATAATATTTTTTTAAGCATAAGTCATTACTATATCTTATTATGTATAAAGAGTCTCATCTCCTGATGAGATATGATATTTGCATTCTTATTTATACTGGATACAAATTCAGGCCTTGAACTACTGAAGTGAGATACAGATGAGCAGTTCTTGGCAGGTTGGTGGCTGTTTTGAGAAACTCCTTGAAAACATTCTTCACCTTAAGGCATCATGGATCAAATCTAAAAAAATCCCTAAGTTCCTCATTTGCTAATCATTACTTAGAGGGAAATTTTTATAATAAACCTATAATTTAAACTACTGAAAACTTCCAGTCAAAACTTCAAGTTATTGAATGAACTAACAAGTTAAATATGCAATCCGAGTTGCTGATTTGGGGTAATTGTTGGAAATAAATTTCAAACTGGATAGCTCCATTTCAGAGAAATTGCCTTTGTGGCTCATATGTAACTCCAGTAAGTTTTTTTTCCAAATTTTTGTCTATCACCTTCATGTTTCACCTTGCAGTTGAAGTTTCATAATTTTAGTAAATGGTTAAAGAAATAGAAGAGGCTGCCTTGGCTCATTTTTTTATGACAGATGCATGGATATCATCACAAAAAAGGTGAAAATGCAATGGAAATGGTTATTAAAGTGCAGAATGCCAAGGCACACAAACTCTCATACGACTGCTATTCAGGATAGGCAACCCAGCAAGCACGTTGTGGACTTCACCTTTACTCTATCCAGACTCTATACCCTTTACTCTGTACCCTGTTTACTTTACTGTTAAGTTTAAAAACATGTTTACGAATTTTTTACTTCATTTATTTCGTGTAAATACAACATTAAATGCTACTGTTTCTTGACCACCTTCACCACCTGTAATTAATGACATGCATAAATGGCTGTTGCTCTTACCCTCTTTTTGTTCTGTGCTGTTTTATTTGCAGTGACTTCTTGTTAATGATACTCCGAGATCTTTTACCTCAGAGACCAGATCTGAAAGTCATCCTGATGAGTGCTACAATGAATGCTGAACTATTCTCCAGTTATTTCAATGGAATCCCTATCGTTGAAATTCCAGGTAAATTGAGTTACTCTACCACAAGATGTAATGGCTTTGGTATGTCAAATAAGTGCAGGATGAAAATTAAAGAAATCAGTCTGGTGAGCCTGGCACTCAACATAAGGGTCAGTTGTCATATAGTGCCAAATTTATTTCATCATCAGTGATTTTTTCGATTCATTATGCAAAAAGTGAACTGTTACCTGAGCAGTGCTGAATTTGATTAATGTTGAGAGGAAGAAGTTGAAAAACATGAAAGGAGCAATTTGTGGGAGAATAGGTTGTGCTCATGGCCAACAAATATCACATTTCTTCTCTTGTTCAAGAGTCATTGGTTATTACTGGCTCATTTACCCTAGTGATTTCAATAAGGGTGGAGAGATAAGCATTGGTGTAAAAAAGCTGAGCATGGTCAATGGACTATGGCATTTCAGCTGCATTTTTTCAATCCTTGTACCATTCGCATGCCCAATTTTGCTGCATTAATTCCACAATTTGAAAAATGTTATTTAGTGCTAATTCTTTGTAGTCATAGAGGAAACAGAATTTTTATGTCTTGAGAAAAAAGTAAGCATGATAAAAGACTGAATGCAGTTGGTCACAAAAACTTGCCAAAAATTAAATGGGTAGGAAAACAGATGTTTTGAAAATTTTGAAATGTAAGGATGAATTGCTCTGTGATTAGGAAAGTGAAAATAAACTTTTTTTGAAAAGGGGATAGGAAATGTACTAGTTCTGATGCTAAGGCAAAAACAACTAATTTAATTTCATAATTTACACATACTTTTGCATCTTATTATTCCATCGGGATCCATGTATTCAACTAATTTTTGATGTTATTTATGGACAGATGTAAAAATGTATGTATTTAATGTTTTAATAATGAGCATTCTCCCAGTATTTCATGTGAAATAGCCTCCAAACATATGTATTTGTAAAATAAGACTCTTCAACCCTTAAGTAGGCCCAATCTGACTGCTATGCCATCGCAAGCACCTGTCTACAAGACCACTTTTATCAGAAATCATCAGTTGTTGTCATATATAGGTCCTACTATAATCATCCATACATTCTACTGATGAAACTATGGCTACAACTGGTTTTGGGAACATCAGTAATTCCCATCTGGGATCAACTTTATATGTATCATCTGCAGTTAGCATATCCCCCACACTGTCCTCATGTTCTTAACATGGTCATAATTTTTCTGTGATTATTTATATGATGCTATTTTTGTTTTAATGCCATGTTTGTTACAACTTGGAAATGAATTTAGCATGAAATTCATTCAATATTAAATGATGAGTATTTAAGCTGAAGTTGTTCATAATGGTTACCCACTTGCTGTTAATTGTTCTCTCCAGCCATTTGCCCTATAAATTTGAAAAGGTCAGTTGATTAACTTTTTGATGCCTTTGTTACTTTTAGGAAGGACTTTTCCAGTGGAGCAGTTCTTTTTGGAAGACATCATTGAAATGACACGATATGCGATGGAGGAGAATTCTCCCTTTGCCCGACCCCTTAAATTTAAGAGTAATTTGTCTAAAGACTGTGTTAAGGGAAATGCAGCAATAGAGTCATTGAAGGATGCACTGGATAGCATAGATTTGGAGCATGAGATGGTTGCTGAGGATGGTTTCAAAGTTCCTAAAGACATTGTGCGTGATGAAAACCTGACTGTGCAGCAATTTTTCTATAGATATCAAGGTAAGGATAAAAAGTTGTAGTCTAACTTCAATGCCATCAGCCATCTCACACTGTAGTCTTCGTGTGATGAAGATGAGTTTTGTAAAAAGTGTTGTATTAGGAATTGGTGAAAATAAACAATATTTCACGTAAGGTCTTAATGTCACACACACACTTTCAATTGTAACCCATCTACAGATGTTACAATTGATGTAGTCTATTAAGGAATGAATAAGGTGGTTCTCATAATCGGGTGCACTATCTAGTTACATCATATATTTCAATTAGTGAATCATTTCCATTATCATGGAAATTAATATCTCTCATGATGCTGTCGTAGCTTATATGCTAATATACCAGCAGTCACTACATCACAAATGCCTTTTATTCAATTGAAACATTTAGTCACAAACCATGAAATAAATAAATATAAGAGAATGTACAAAATTTTAATTTTATTGTTGTTTATTTCTTTAACTATTCTATGTCATTAAATTTGATTTAAAAACACTGTTTTATGTGCTACAGATAGTCATTACTGGGATATACATATATATATATAAATAGTGCCTAACATGCACTATAGTTATATACTATTTACTACTATTTTATCACACTTTATCACTGGCATTCTTTGTATCATCTCGATATAGCTTCATCTTATCCAAAGATGCATTATTAACCAAACAATTGAATATCCTTTTTGCTCTATGGAATAGTATAAATCAGTATAGAGATAAATTTAATATTAATTTAACTATGAAACATTATTTTTTCATAAAGAATCTTTAAGATATACTCTTTGATTTGTAAATGATATAACATTACGAATTCTCTTCCTTCATTATTTTTGCCATTTTCAGATTACAGCAAGCATACTTGTAAAACGATGGTTATGATGGACCCAGAGAAAATAAATTATGATCTAATTGAAACAGTGCTTGTATGGATTGCAACTGGAGTTCATGACTTTCCCAGAGAAGGCTCAATATTGGTAAGATAGTATTAAGGTATTCATTTAGCATGGTGAAATTAAATTAATTTTTAACCCACTTGCCACTGTTGGGGAAAATATCCAGATGCCAAATTCTAAAAATCCAGCAATATTAATTAATCAAATTACTATTAATACCACAATACACTTTATATTATAATGAAAGAATCTGCTTTGAATCACTTTTTATGACCTCTGTTGAATCCCTATGATCTCTGTGAAAAGACACATTGACATAAGAGGATAAATTTTCAATTTTGCAAGTAAATTGTGGACACTAATGTATGGCAAAATTGTTGAGTTCTAAGAAGAATATTTAGGTTAACATTTTTGATAAAGATTAATGTGAAACTCACTGTCTTTCATTGCTATTATGTGAGTTTTGAATGAATTGGCTAACAGTTGTCAGTAGTGAATACTCTTTTCTTCAGAGTCCTGAGGCCTAAGTATCTATCTGAGCTATAGCTATGCATTCTTGTGTTGCTAGTTCATGTCTTGTTGCTAGTGAAGGATCAGAACTTGGAACTGTACATATTAATATCATTAAATTTTGCCATATGGACTTCATTTAAATCATTTCAAAAAATGTTTCTTGTGATGCTCCGTAGGTCTTTTTACCAGGAATGGCAGAAATAACAACTTTGCATGAATTGCTGAGTGACAATCCAGTTCTTACTCCTCGCAAAGGAAATTTTACACTTCTACCTCTACACTCGTCTTTATCAAGTGAAGAGCAAGCCTCAGTCTTTCAGTAAGTTTTATATTCCTATATAACTCTGGAGTACGTACTCTTCAATTCCCAAGTTCACACCATCGTAGCATCTTCTTCATTACTGAAACTATAATTTTGTTTTTATTCATTGACTATTTGATCATTTTTGCTTTACATGCCTTTTATTAGAGTAAAATCCCAATAATTCAGGATACAATTATCCTTTGAGTGAAATATGAATATGATTGAGTGAATCTCTTTCGAAGTTTTTGTAATTTTTTAGTGATCACAAAAAAATCTTACTGTGCTACTCATGTTTGAGTGGAAGGTGGTGTTCCATATTGCATTTCCATTCTATTCCAGTTCAACTTATGTAGTTTTTACTTTTTTTAAATGGCAAAATACATTATGTTATCTGAGATATTACATTATAGTGCAGTGACCCTTTTTGCATTTTACAGGGTGATTACTCTGGTGTAAGCATGTGTTTACGTAAAATTCTATTTAATTGAAATTATTTATTTGTTCATGTAAAAAATTATAATTGATGATGTGGATATATTTTTAACTTCTTTTACCCAATGTAAGTATTTTATAGCTAATTTATCAAACAATTGTGAAATTCATTAGTATGCCATTACAGCTGGAAAATATCTCCAAACCATGTTGAAAAATAATATTGTCATATAATAACATATATTACTGAAACATAATTTAGCCTGTTGTCCTCTTGAGTATTTAAATTCTCTATTTGATCATCATAACCACATAGATATTTCTTTAAATGAAGATAAAACCATGGAGTAAAGACCCTATAGAGTGCTCACTGCCTATACCAAAAACGCTATATA
>LYUA01000160.1:867089-885634 GCA_002093875.1 Calopteryx splendens
TGATCTCTACCCTCACCTATCAAACCGACCTTTGGGTTGATTACTGTGATTTTTTTGCATCTATCTACTACATTTGTGAATAAAATTGAGATTTCACATCAGAGTGAGACTCCATTTCTCTCATCATATCAGAGCCATTGAACATGCTTTCCACACTGCTTGTTTTGATGACTCCATGCAGTTAATATTGGTAACAGTGAGGCTTTGCTTATACATATGTCTTGTGAGCACCAACTAATTCTGTCACATTTGAAGAAAATTGGTCGGTTGACCTGATGAATCTACTGATAACTATCCTGCCAGCTAATTCATAATCTGTTGCAGTATCACATTTGTTCTGTTAGTTGATAAAGAAGTCTGATCCATCTTCCTGAAAAGATAAGCAATACCTTCATCAGTCATCTCAATTTGAGACTCCCAGCAGGTGAGGACATTGGTAACTTGTCCCTCTTATCTCAACAAAGATAATGTTACTTTGCATCATGACATCCTCTTCATATCAACCCAATGGTCAGGAATTAAATGTACTGGTGTAATGTATGTTAGCAGGATGCTGATTTGTAGGTTTTTTTTAGAACTAATTAAGGTTTTCTATTGTCCTATATAGGTAATTATATGTTATTGTCATCTTTTTCCACCTCAAGGTGATAGTGGAGGTAAGCGAATCCCTCCACTTTTGGTGAATTAATGAGAAGTAAAATTTATTCTTAAACGTTCATTATTACCAATTTGCAATATTTTGTGTGATTGCCTAGTGGTTACAGCAGTTGATTGTTGAGAGTTTAAATCATGATTCTTGTGAAAGCTTGCAACCAAGACAATACCCGATTGGAGGATTTTCCTAATCAGAATTCATCTGGGAAGCAATATGCTGGTTGCAAGTCTTGTTCATTTTACCAAATGTTTTAGGCATCAGGAAAGTTGGAATCCACATCCATGAGGTCTCCTCCAATGGATATAAAGGAATGTTAGTACGGTTTGCTTATTATGTTAAATATTACTGCAATTTAAATTATGATATACAGATTAAAAAGTGTTGTTACATAAGTGCAATGGTAAATAGGTAAACAAGTTGACAGGATAAATAATACATTGAATATACAATTTAGTTTCCAGCTTAGTTGAAGTGATCCATGCCTTAATGAGACTTTGTGTATCAACATTATATTTATTTGCAACCTAGGTTTCAATGCTAACACCTGCTGATGTTGCTATGCACTGAAACCTAGGTAATGAATAAATATAATATGTGAAAAAGTTTCATTAAGTAAGTAATACATTAATGATAAAATTATTGGGCAAGTAATGTACCTTCAAATGTATACCTTTTCAAGTTGCAGTATCTTAAAACACTTCCAAGTCCTTTATATTTGATTGAAATGCAAAAGGACTCACATTTACTCTTGGGAATGGGAAGAATTTTCTGTTTCTTCCTATTTCAATATCCAACACCCAAGGTAAAGTATTCAATACCCAACATAATTGCCCGATGTTATACTTCTATATGAAATGCCTGACTTTTATAAACAGTGTATGTATACAAATCACATATGACTCAGCAACTCGTCTGGGCCAGTTTGTACATTATTTTTTTTGACAGGTAGCAATAGCCTTCTTCAGTGGTACTAATGTGCCAAAATTTGTTAATCTGAAGAGAGGTTGTAATAAATATGAATGTTATTGTTGCTGATGTGGAATGTTTAGCGATTTTTTTAATGGAATATATGTTGAGAAGTTTTCTTTCTCTGCAAAACTGAATTTTCTCATGGCTACAGATTGCATGTGAGAATGTTGTGAATTTAATCCATAATTTACTGTAGGTGTTATTTACTAAGTTATGAATAGTAAGTGGCTTACAATGCATAATTTAGAATTGGATTCGCGGGATTCGGTTTTTTAATGGAAGAGTGTAGGGCATTCAATAAATATGCGTAAAATTGAAAAATATTCAAATTTATTTGTAGATATTTCTCTACGACTTTCTGGATGTTCTGGAATTTCATTTCTTGTGCCTGAAGGATACTAAACTTTTAAATTGTTGGAATTTTCCAATCATATGTGAAAAATACTTTTGTCCAAGCTATTGCCGAGTTTTAATCAAAATTTCCAAAAGAGCTGCCACGCCCACCTCAGGGAAAAATTCATTTTCGAAGCCTCATTCATACATGCCAAACTAGCGATGACATCATCTATAGTATGTATCCTTACGCTTATCTTTATCAACGTTCTTTGTACTAGTGTGATTTTATTGGAGACAATTAAGGAAATTAAACGTAAAATATATTAATTTTAGTGTTAACCATAACAATATATGGTGGTAAGGTGTTTACAAAATTAACGAATAAATATATGTATATCGAACTAAGTTTTAATGCGCACGATGCCAAAGCGTCGGCTAAGGAAGCGGTGTTGGGCTTTGGTGTCAGGTCACTTCGAAGTAGTGCTATTTTTCTGTATGCCGTCGTGTTAGTGTTCTTTACCCGGAGTGAAGCTGATTTTATTGAATTGGTAAGTATTAAAAGTGTTCATATTTTCTTTCATACAATGGTACATTTTTTGAAGTGTGATTGACACAGCTTTATGGTCTAACTAAAATAGTCTTCTCTAAGTATGGCCGGCTGATGTTTCAATTGTTTGTTTCTCGCGTGTGGATCTTTAAATGAGAAACGGTGAGAAAATGAAATTGTTTTGTGGATTACCTGTGCTGCGCAATGCAATATAAGGTAGGCATGAGCATATTTTAATTCACCTTTGCGGTATTAGGGTCTAAAGAGATAACAGAATATACACTACCCTACTACGGGATGAGTTTTGTGTACCCACTTTTTCTCTATATTTCACTTTCTATTGCGTTTGTGGAGAAAGCGATTATAGGAAAATAAAATAGATAAGATTTATGAAAGATTTATTTGTTTTTAAACTATCATCAGTTGTATTTAAAACTGGGTCATTAGTTCAATTATTTTAAATTTGAATAAACCAGTATATTCGTCTTGGACGTTGACCAAAGTATAAATTTCTTAAAGAACCTTTGAAATTTATTGTTATATAGGCTTTCTTAAATTCTGGTGTTCGTTTATTGGTATTGGTGGCAGAAATTTAAGTTATGTGGAATGTTATTGCCACAGTTGATTGTTTATATTGTACATATCAACAGATAGCCTTGCAGTAGTTTTGCTTCTAGTGATTTTAGAAATAGCGTCATTGGGTGTTAACGATAGGTAGGGGTCTTTTATTTCAGTTTTTGAAATATGAATACTTGTGATGGAAACGGGTAGAGAAATATGTTCAGATATGTGGTTGTTTACATATTTTCTGATGTCTGAGACTTTTGTGTGCCGTTGAATTTTATTATAATAATCGTAAGCATTTATTCATTTGGATTCATTATTATTGGAAAATTGATCTACGGATTCAAATTTACGACTGGCACTGATGGATAGGGGCGTAGCCAGTCGGTCATTAATGGAGGAACCCCAGGTTGACTAAGCTCCAGGGGACTGTACCTACAGTAGTTTTGAATGCTCGTGTCTGGGTGACATTTAAGTTGAAATACGTTTTCATGGAACTTTTTCCGAAGAAATGTCATTGTTTTCTTGTTGATTTAGCCAACTTACTGGAAATTTTCTAATAGGCCTATAATAAATACGGAGTATTTCTAACAACAACATTTATTATCAAAGCGTGTAAAATGTAGGGGTACTTATTTGATGCCAATTGATAATTTTATCTCAGGCGCTCTGAATATACTGTTGTATTTCTTGTAGTGGTAAACATTGCACATTATCAAGGCGAGAGCGTGATGATCAATATTCTCTCTGGTGCACCCCATAGCCCTCATTCGGTGTAGGTATCGAGGGGATTTTAGGATTTTCATTTCGTAACGATAGCAAATTTATTTCGTAATAGTACATACTTTTTACTGTTACGATTACTTGGATTTCCATTGGATCTTAATACTAAGTAATGCATCTCGTTCACTTTTTGAGTTCATAGGGTTATAAAGAAATTGTAAACACCGTTGCTATATTCACGTGAAGATCATTCAATTTCCGAACCTTTATGTTTTCTCTGGTTCACAGTGTTGGAACAGTTACGAAATGGGAGTAGTTAAGCGAGAAGAATAATTAATCCTTTAAATGGCTACTACGGAATTTTTGCGTATTACATTTTACATTCTACATCACGCTCGTGTCATTTTCTTATTTAATTCATGTAGTAATTACATAAGGTTTGTTTATAATTGATTGGTCGTCTTATATGTGGCATAAAACATAGGATATGGAGCATACGGAAGTCTTTGTTTTTAATTACTTGGATAACCCTGCGTCGCAGATATTCTTGTCCCTCCTTTTTAAGATGACAGCATTTCAGTTTCAGAGCATGGGGCTTATCATTGGGGCGAGCATTGTTTATATTTTTATGTTTGCCCTTCTCTCGCTATCATCTTCCAAAGAAGGTGGCATACACCTTACATGAGGTTATCAGATAACCTTATTGACATTTGTAAGTGGACATTGCAATCACCAGCGCACATCTTGGGTTGGTTCAGAGTTGGAAATGATTAGGCGCAATGCGTGGAGAATCGAAACCAGTTGCGTGCTTTCAGAAGTATCGTTGGGCCGCAGGCATATAGTTTTCAGAGTGATATGAGGAATAAAAGATTTACTTATTTGTAAAATCTCCAGCTCAAGGTAAAACATTGGTAAATTTTAATCACTTTCCATTTGTCAGGAGAGCATTTGTTGCCATGTATAGCGTTAATTATAATACCAGATCCTAGAAATACAATCCCACAAATTAATATCCCCGACAGCCTCTCTCAGGCCCTAATGGAGGACTTCTCCGCCCGGATCAGGCCTAGATGATTAGGTTAAGCTCTACTGAAGCCATGAAAGATAATACTCCCTTTTCCTCACAAATTTGTATAAATTTTATGATGAATCGTTTCCACCAAGTAACGACCGATACCACCAACTACTGAAGTCTTAAACCCCAGAAGAAAGGTGAGGCCTGGAGAGAGTGGCTCTTGATCTGTACTTAACTGCTGGGGACCTTTTTCAACATAGTGTTCTCTCTCTCTTCACCTGGCCGAATGCCGAATTATTTGCCTTTCCCGTTTCGAGTGGACGGCCCTTGTCGACGCCCGGTTTCTATCCGTATCTTTTCCATTCTGACAATGCCCTAGGTTCTCCATGTATAACGTTACGATATTTAACCGCCCATCTCCATATTTTCACATTATTCATCCCTTTTCCGCATTTAAAGCACTTATATGGGGACCCCACACCACGTTTTCATAGCAAATGGACGGAAATTGACAATATGGATGAGACAAGAAACTTAATCGGAGCACCCTCTTCCTATTATCACATTATGATGTAATATTATATTGGTGATTGACAAATATAGCGAGTTATCTACTGGCGTTCTTTTTAGATTCACTTGTAATTAAATACACCATTATGTAATTATATATTTCGCAATGATTCCTTAACTGTTCCTAATTGTTCTAATTAATTGTTCTCTACCTCGAGTTTTAAATGCATGCAGGTTGTGTTAATGGCAAATGAATGTATGGAATAAAATCAGTAAAATAACTTTTGCAAAGCTTACCCATAGCTTTTAATGTGTTTCAGATTTTATGCATAGTTATCATTATTTTATTGGGACTGTTTATTGAAGCTAACATGAGCTTTTTGCCTTCATCAATGCCTTTCTTTGCAATTGGGAGGTACTTGTAATCCGGTGTTTGATTAATGAGCATTGCCATTGAGAATGTGTTAACTCAATGCACCAAAGTGAACACTTGATCTAGTTAGTGAAACATGTCAGAAGAATAAATTCCATGTGATATAGCATTTGGTGCATTGCATTCAGAGTCTGATATAGACCTTACCCACAGTAAACTGGCTTTTTCGGCCTGCTAGATGAAACTAGAGGTGGCACAGTACCCTAGTGGGCATGGCGTTAAGCTATTGACCTAATTTTTTTGGGTTCATATTTGAGCAATACCTTATGACTAAACTAGCTAAATCAAAGGTGAATGATTTTTGAGGCTGGGAAACCACTCATGTCCCAGGAGCTACCCTCTCTATATTGAATGCATGAATGTCACATGCTATAGGGCTAATATGATGTAAACTTGACTAGCACTCGTTAAATTAGCCTTCTGGTTGAATATTGTTTTCTTAATGTTGCCACTTTTTAATTGGTTTTATTTGTCTTTCTTATATTAGCCAGTAATGAGGAATTGTATTGTAAATGGCCTGCAGTGAATCATTTCATGATGTTAGAAAATGTGGACCCTGTAGAACAAAGTCTAAGTAATTTCAGCTCCTAGATGTGGATCTCCATAAGGTAGTGAAGGGAATTCATGTAATAGTGAAGCTATATATCGATAGGGAGAAATGATGATTTATTGCTGAAAGCCATCTGTTAAGGATATCAGAAGTAAAGATTAAAAGCTTAAGTTTCAGGTTGGGTTAACGGGGAAAATTCAGAGCCTAATTGTTATTACCTTCTTTCCAATTCACTCTGGTAAAATTTGCTTATCCTCCCATTAGTCTCCTTGTGTTCTATGAATTAGTTGTGCCCCATCTAATTATTCACTGAGGGAGTTATTTCTTTGCCTTCTGCATGGAAAATAGACTCGGGAGCTTAATAGGTGAATCACATAAATTGTAAGTGGGAAAAAATTTGACATAATGGTACAGACACGTGATTCATAGCATATGAACAGTATAAACCAACAGGAATGAAGCTTCAAGGGATATGTTTTGGATGGTTGGTCCCTTCTCTGTGTTAGGTCTTTCCGAGTATCTGAAGTATAGCTTGATAATATAATTATGATATTTTTTGTGAATGCAGATGTAGAATTTTGGAATGCTTCAAAGAGGGACTTAACTCAATTTTTGACTCATGTGTATATCGTACCCAATTGATTTTGACAAATAGTGGCATATTTTAATTGTAGAGTCAGTTTTGAGGCCCATTACCTGTACTTGGAGACTGAATATGTGTCAAAACCAGTAAGTCACAATGAGTGTTTTCTCTCCTTTAAATATTTCCTCTGCGAGTTTCATTCTTATTCTTCCTCTTCGCCTTTAATTTAATTATATATGTAGGTGAATATTATTCACTTAAAATCATGGCAAATGAAATTCAATGAATGAATTAATATCTGTAGGTTCTATTTACCCTTATATCTGATTGTGTCTTATATTTCCCTGATATTATTTTCCCCCTTTATGACTCAATGCTTTATTCGTCGCTAATTTTCAAAGTGCAGGTAGGAGGCACTTTCTATTAGCTTTTAATAGTAATAATTTGGCTAACATCACGTTTCACCAGGACTTCAATTTTGTTTTCAGTTGGTAAAAATAACTATAAATGTATAAATATGAATAAAAAATTCTAAAAGGCTCTTATTTCTTAGTTGGCAATGTTAAGGTAACTTGAAAAATCATTCTATTTTAAATATTTCCTGAAATATTGGATTTTCTTTATTGTTGTTCCTTGAGTCATTCCATTCTCTATGTAGGTAATAACATGATAAAAAATCAATTAATTCCTTAATGTTATTGACACCCATTTATGGTTAGAAGTTAACAAGATGTGTTGGTGTGTTTAGAGATCATCAGTTAACTTTCATAAATTTCCATACATAAATTTCCCTGTCTAGTAGCTTTGAAGAATATGGCTTACATATTTCAAGATAAAACAGTTAAAATGTTTGTAGATTTTCTCAGAAATTTTTCATACCACAACTGATTCTTTGGTCATGAGTGGCCATTTTAGCCAGTTCTTTATTTCTTTCTATTTTCAACCCTTCAACATACTAATCCTTCTCAAGATTCTCTTACAGAAAGTAGATTTCTCAACTACTTCATATGCTACTGATTACTAGGGAAGGTTTTTGGTTTTTATTGTCATTTTGAGTGCTTCTCTTCATGGTTGTGTTTTAAATTTATAATTTTTTCTGGAGTGGTAGTAATGATTGCTCCGAGACAGGATTTTCCTATCTGTAATAGGCTTCATTCTTTTATCTTGGTTTAAACCTGTTTTATCTGTTTTTTTTTTAAGCTCTGTTGAAAGTGAGTAGCATTCTTGCTATGGTTCATGTTCCTCAATATAATTCTTCACCTTGAAATCGTTTTTGTTTATTGCATTGTTGTTTATATATTGACAAGTTTTCATGTCTTTGGAGATAGTGTCTGCGTGTCTTAAGAGTTAGAACTCAGTCTGCTCAACCAATTGATACCATATAGTATAGTGTAGTGATGAGTCTTAACATTGAGAGGCCAAAATTCTTGCCATTAATCAGTATCTACAATGTTTATGAGAGCATTACTCTTCCCGCATGTATGTGGAACCGTTTTAGATTAATGGACACAAAATTAAAGCTAGAGCAGGGTTACTCATGAATGTCTAATGACCGGGATGGAGCAAGTGAAGGTGGTGTCAATTATACCTGATGCAAATAAATGAGCTATTGATGCCGCACTGTAGTGACGCTTTCAGCAGCGATAAATGACAGTTGAGCGCGATCGGAGTCTTTTATCGAACTGTTAACCGAAAAACGGGAAGGAATTACCTATGTGGAACAAATCTTTGTTTTGAGTGAGAGATTTGGACAATTGGGAAGGCAAGCAAAACGATTCTGGGAGCTTAATTTTTGCGATGATGTAGAAGACCGTCGGAAATGAAATGGACGAATGAGGAGGCATATAGGAGAGTGGAAGAAATATCATAATGGAATGCCATTCGAAAGTGGAGTAATGTTTTGGACACGCCCCTAGACACAATAAATTCGTGGGAAACACAGCGGAAGCAAGAGGGTTGCCAGCGACAACGACGGATAGATCGATTGAGAAATACTCTTAACGTGAGAGGTCAGAGCTTTGATTCCACCGAAATACTGGGGGTGTTGAAAGATCCCTAAGGCCAATATTTTTCGTAAAAATCACTTTCGAAAAAACTTTCGTTCTCCCCAACATTTATTTTCCGCTATCTTGACGTTTTCATCCATTCACCACCACGACTGTATCATTGCAAGCAAAACTGGAACTCGTTTGCAGTGTACTCTTCGCAATACTCCAGAGTATTAATATTGAATTTATCTTAACGATGGTTTTATTGCGAGAAATCGGAATGTTCTTGGCATATAAACTGCGTTTCCCTTCAGTGTCCAGGTGTTGGAACGAAGAGGATTTTACCTTAAAGTAGTTTTATTTCATAATTTCGTCTATAATAATCGTAATATCCTATATGATCCTGTTTGATGTTCCACTCGTTCCGTCATTTTCTGTGGACCTCGATTGCGATCATCTCCATTTTAAGGAAAGAATCCTTATCTTAGCTGTGGCAGGTTGATGAATATGAGCTGTGATTGAATAATTTGTGTACATGTGCCACTCCCGCTGACGGACGTATTGAGCAGTGCTTGTGTTGATTTGAGCTCGTTTGGTCTTGGTAACGTTTATAAAACCTATCAGGCAAATTTACTATCCCTATATTTGCTCAGGCAGCCTTGTATGACCTTAGGTTCCTTACGGGGGTTATTACTTACAAGGGTTTCACGGTGTTATTTTAGAAATTAGATCTTACATTTACGATTTTTTTCTCTTTTTCGACTCTTTCTCTTAGCTTTGAGGAACGAGCCACTAAAATGAGGATATAAAGTATAAGTAGGGCATGGAACATGAATTTCAGAGGCCAGAAAGCGTAAATACATAATTCTGTGGATGTAACAAGAGTTCCTAATTTTGAGTCTTGCATGCTGTTACAAAGCTACATGCAAATCAGCAACATGATAATTTAAAGCGAGAAAAAAATTTATTGGCCCTTTAAAAAGTATGTTTAATGAATGCAATGGACCCTTCTTCGTTCTTCATACTTAGCAATTTAAATACCCTATTTCGTTTTAGCACTCTTCCTTGAAATTCTTTTACTGTCAACCTTTCTGCTTCTAGCCTTTGTGCTTGGAGGTGGAATCCTTATAGAGTACGCTTTCCCAATCGCCACTCCATGGACGCAATATGCTGTGCAGTGACAGTAGTAATAAAAGAGCTAGGGTTTGAGTCAACGATGCTGGTGATAGAGCTTGGGGATGTGAATGTTGTGGCAACTAAGAAAAAATTTTGCTTCGAGAAATCCCAGATATTGGGGCACTGGCTCGTTTGGCCAGAAATCCGGTAGAACCCCCCCCCCCAATGTAATAGTTGCATTTCACTCCAAAGAAACTCCTTTTTATTACTTTAGGAGTGGCATAAGATTAGGCCCACATCTGTGACTTTCCCGGGCTCTCGCCCTTTCCAGCAGTCAAGTAGACAATTGAAGCCTCGTAAGTCCTTTGATTATTTAAGTATTTCGTTGAGTTAAGACTTCAATTTTAGTCTAATTTCTCACAGTTTCCTGAGGCTTATGTGAAAACGTTATGGATAGTGGAAAGGGTGGGTTCCCTCCAGTGTTTATGTCGTTGCGCACCTGTCTGTTTGGAAATTGAAAAGGACTGAATATAATTGTGCTTTATCGTCGCTTGAAGAGTTTCCTTTGTTTTAGCGGCCGTGAATCGGGCGTCGTCCATAAATAACGTCGCACAATTTAGGCGGGGAGAAAGGAAGGAGATTCTTCTCTCTATGCCTTTTTTTGTGTGGGGAGAGAAGTGCTTGCGCGTTCGTGGAGTCACGTAACTTAAAGAAATCAACAACGCTCTCCCATCCTATACGTGTATGTTGGTCTTGATATTTAGATATTATTTTGTGACAGATGTAGCTTTCATAATCTTGGAATCGCGAAGAGTGGTTCTAATCGTTCATTCTGTTCCATGGGTTTTGCTCTTTAAGAATTGTTTATGCTTGTTTAATTTTCTTTAAGCGAATATGTTTTGGGCACCAAGAAGCACTCTCGAAAGAAGATTCAGGCTGAGTTTAACCGTATTTTATTTAAGGGTGATCCGAAGGTTTCCCACAGAACTGTTAATGGAGCCAATATTTAAAATTGAGAAGTTTCGCTTTAGCGTGAAAGAGTGGGATAAGGGAGGATGGGGGATAGGGAAAGGTCTAAATAACGTGACGTCATTTATGGACGGCAACTCTTGCGATTCTTCGTCTTGGGAAATGTGGGATTCTACGTACGGGATAAAGGGTCCTTTCTGGAGTCGCGGACTGTCACAGAAAGAAAGATGGGGTGATATGTGACACACTACTCGAGAAACTTTCCCTTCTTTATGGAACGACAATATCTATGATTCGCAAAACTTTTTCATCGTCAGATTTTGTGTTAGATATAGGAATCCCGACATCCACGATAAATCTGATTATAATTACCGGCTGCCGGTTACATTGTTTCCTGAGCCATTGTTTTTTCAAATAATGTTTAAACTGTCTTGTGGTTTTCCTACGAGCAGGATCATATATATGTACTATGCAGGGTGAACCCCAATCCTGGATTACTAGGAAAAGTCGAGAAATTTTAAAATTAATGAACCTGGAAATAAATTGGCGGAATAGATGAAGCAGTGACCATCAACCATGCATTAGGTTGTAATAATAATGGTAATATAGTGCGGACGGTTTATACATTTGAGGCGTTAATTATTAATATCGCTCTAACATCATTTTCTTAACATGATTTTATTAATAATGGCATACCTACTATAGTAATTAAGTTTTATTTTTTACATGCTATTATCTATTTTTCAGTATTTGACACTTTTAATACGTCTTACTATGTCATTGTTCTTATTGGTTTAACTTAAGCCCTTTATTGGGATCATGTTTGGGAATTTCCAGCCAGAAATACTAGGTAATGAAGCGAAGCGTTGTGACTACCATTTTATTGTGCAGAAGACGTACCATATAATTTTTCCGTCGAAATTCTCATGAAAAAGTGAGATTTTTGGCCGGGATGTTGTGAAAGAGTCGCTGTTAAAATTGTTATGAGAACGTTCCACTTATTTTGATGACCACACTGATCATAGTTCAGCTAAAAATGTGTAAATTACCGCAATTGAACTAGCTTGTGTGTGTTTACGTAAGTGATTATAAAGTGGGTGATCATGATTCATGGTTCACACTAAATCAAGAGATTTAAAAATCAATTTCGACGTCATACTCGGAACCTGTCATGGCCATCCAGCAAGTGAGAGAAAAGGCGTTAAGTTAAGGGTCTTGGAATTGTCACGGAGCGTGTGGAAGGAGGTAAGGTTTGCTTCAGAAAGTACCGTGCGAAGAATGGACTCTTCCTTAACATTTTGGAAGGGCACGCTTCTGATTTGAATTACGGCTGGATTCCCTCTCTTTTGTGCATCATCAGGGTGTCCGCTCTCAAGCCGGAAAACTCGTAGAATTTCCCTCTCCTGAAAAACTAGAGAAAAATTCCTGAGATAAAGAGGATGTTCAGTAAGAATGTGTTTTTGACACAGTTTAAGAAGAAATTTTCTCTATCCATCGTTTCCAGCTGTAGGGTACATCGGCCAAACCTCCTCCCGATGAGAGAAGGGCAGTGATGACATCGACGTTGTTTTCTAGCATGTCCGGTTTATCTTCATTTGAAAGATACCCAAGGGTCTATTTTTTTCTTGTTTACTAAGAGGGAATACGTGGTTTTGTTCCTCGGTCGTGCATTACCCATAAGTTGATTTTCTCGTGCTTGTCAATAGTTTTTATTTTTTTTAGGTTTTAATTTATTTTTAAAATGTTACCTAATTCTCTGTTAGTCATTTTGTTCAGTTGCATTAATTTAGTGAACACTGCAAAACGCACGGAAAAATTGACCGAAATCCTTTATTAAATTCTGGGAATATCGCAATGGTTGGTTTTCCTGGTCGTGGGTTATCTATATTGCCATTGGTGAGATATCATGGGGGTCGACCTAAGGGCCTTGTGAAAATCGCCATTGACATTTTCTCGAGACTGCAAGACTTGCACCTTCTTTTAGTTTTACTGTCAATGTCGAACTTACGTCTGCGTTGGTCCTTCGGTTTTTCAGTGGAACGTAAATCCGTGAAGCCCGTAAGTGCTCCCGGCATATTTCGTGGCCGCCAAGTCTTATGCGAGCCCACCTCTCGATTTAGCCGCTTCACTTCTCTGAAAGTCGGTATTTTCACCAAATCTTGGGTAGCATTTATAAAATGTAATCACAGTTAGGACCAGTGGCATTCGCATGAACTTGAGGACGGCATGCTCCTCCTCCCCATGCTTGGACCTCAACAGTTCACCGCGACAAGTTTCCGGTTTGTCGGCTCGAGGGCGGTAACCCAGGCCCATTATCGCGTCACGGGAGATGGTGGTGTTAACGTTGGCTTCCCCCGTGAGTCCCGTGGATTTTAAAAGGTACTGACTGCCATCGTGTATGTGCCTGCCTCCGTTCCGTTCGGTTTTACGGTGTGACTTATCGCGGCCGAGAAATAAAGAGTGTCGAAGGGTAAGGTCCACCTTTGTGGGACAACTCGAAAACTCTTTTATTGTGATTCCCCCACTTGTGAAATACCTGATTACTTTTAATCTCTAAATGTGGACTTACTGACAATGGGATTGAAACTAGAGTTCTCAGGTAGCGCGGTTGCCGTTTTTTTTACGTTTTCCTAACTCATAGAATTTTATTAAATCCTGCATTATTAGTGAGTAATGTAAGTATTTCATAGTAGTAGGTATACCAGGGCTTCCCATAGAATACCTACAGGTTTCGGTTTTTTAGTCTTTCTGTCCATTTGTGAAAAACGTTTCGTTCTTACTAGCATAATATGCTTGTATGTAGTTAAATTAGTTATCTTCGGCGAAGTTTGCTTTTCTTTCCCGGACATTTCTGTTGACAGCTGTTTAGTGTTTTCACCAGTTTAGCTTTATTTTAAATGACTTTAATTAGGAATTGTTTTGCGCCGCAATGAAAACACTCGTAGTTGAAATTGTTTCCCCAAATCATTGACTTGTTTGCTATTTCATTTTTATTCGTTTAGAGACATCAGGTCTTCACGAGTTTTCATTAATTTTCCTCTTCATTTGGTGACAAATTTACTTTTTGGTTTGCATAAAAGAATTTCATTTTAAATTGTTTCGTGATCCCTTATTACAGTTAAAACGCTGTCTTTTCGGCAATGTTTTCTCGGTTGTAATGCATAATCGCTTATTCTAAACCTGTCGTATCTCGATTGCATATACCTCTACAGAGTTCTCCCAGTAATTCATGTGTGTACCTAGTTTCTCTTAGTGTAGAATCAGTGAAAGTCTCCGGTGCACCCTTGCACCTGCCACCATGAAGTTTATCGAGGAAAACCAATTTTTTGTCCCCTGTCTATTTGGTAGCAAAGCCATTCCGCCCAAAACCCAAGCCGAAAGGAAGGTTTGGGAAGAGGTTAAGACATGCGAGGGGAGCGGGAAATGGGAGGTTGGGGTCGGGGCACACGCATCCCCCATTTGTGTATTTAGTTCCCGCTGTCTCCTCATGCAGGAAACGACCAATTGGGAAATAGAATTCTTCGCAGCCCCACACCACTATCCGTTTAATTACACGCATCCTACCGCGTCGGCAACCTATTACCGTTGTCACTAGTTGGTAGGGTTCGGGGTGCTGCGGCTTGGGAAACCCAAGTCCTTATTCCACGGGTTATCTTCAGCTTAGAGATCCAGCGTGTGTACATATTCTAATTTGTGACGGATAATGAGTCTTGTGCTCCGCATCACGTTTCCTTCCTTGTTACGGCATGGCACGTGACCCAGTTTCGTAGGCCCCGCGACTTATTCATGCTGCTGGGATGCGACCCTCACAAGCGTGCCCTCTGTCAGATGCACTCGATGCGTGAAAGGGGAGTTGATGAGATTTCACGTTCACGCGACGTTAGCTGCACCCACTCCATGCGGTGCTGCGTCTTCGGACAGATTTCCATGAAGCGAAATAGGAGAGAGCAGGACATTAATTGCGTGATTCAGCTGCTGGGAGAGTTTTTTTTTGCTGAAATTGCTGGTGTTGGTGGTGGAGCATTGCTATGAAACTCATAATGTCGTTTTATTGTATTGGACTTGTAATTGGATTGATATCCTGCGTTCCGTACGTAACTTGGGGCCACTGTTTTCTTCATCTTTCAAGGCTTCTGAGTTTGATTTTAAATAGTGGAAGTAAATGGACAGTAATAAAGAATTACCTGTTTAGGGCATAATGGGCAAAGGTCGGTGCGGGATGACTTAGTATGAAATGGCAGCTTATTCCTATGGCGTTGTTGAACGGGACCAATTTTGTTTTAAGTCGTCTAAGGATAGGCACAGCTCTTTTCGTAATGTGTAAACTGTTCCGCAGAGGTATTATATTCTTCTGGTCGGAGGGCCGGATCCCGAAAAGGGTTCCTTCACAAAATTCTCAAGCCCTACCAGCTTTTCTGTTTAGGAACTTTGACTTCATCTGACGGCGCGTGGTTTCGCCCTTCTTTTTCGTTTGGTTCAAATGCTTATTCCGTCCATCCCCCTTTAGCAGTACCTCTTCTAAATCGCGTCCTTAGATAGATCGCTACGTCTCCAGTGTCTCTCAGCATAACTCCACCCGTCTTCTTTGAACGCATTTTAAGCAACGTATCTGGAAAAAAATTGTTATCTCTTTCGACGTTGAAATGCGAGGATCAGTACAAAGAGTTCCCCCAAAGTGAGATGTAACACTTCGATTCCGCTTGTCGGTTATCAATGTTTCGGTTGTTACACTCGTGGCTAGGGTGGTTGTTATCGAATTGTGGTGAGCATATAAAAATAAAAATTTTAGGTGGGATTGGTGTGTTGTATGTACTTAGCGTCGGAGTTTCCGCGGTGGCGGAACACTTCATTTCTCTCGCCGCAGCGTTGCTCAACACCAGACACTGGCTTCGTCTCTCCTTATTCGGCCCCCGTTCCTGTCGCTCCTGATCGATTCAGTCATTTCGAAAGTTTCACTCAACCCTTGGTTCTTTCTACCCCGCCCTCCCTTCCAACTCTGCATTTTGTACCCAAACGAGGACTTGAAATTGAGAGAGCTGCTTCCTTTTTTTTTCTTTTCTCCGGACTCGACGTTGTGGATTTCCGGGAAGAGTTTCTACATGACGCTTATTTCATTACATGCACGGGCCGGCTTTTGTTTCATATCGTGTATCTTCTCATTATTTTCCTTCCTTTCATTCTGTAATATGTTCTTCGGATGCACTATACTGGTGGTGGAATCAGGCCCATGGCGATGAAATGAGTGAAGTCAGGTCTAATCGAGAAATCATGGGATTTAATTCAGCACTTGAACTAAGGATAAGGGCGTTCAATGAGCCAAGCGGCGAAGTCCTCGCCTTGCGCGCGTTCTTGTTTTCCTCTGCATTAATTATTTGCGGATATCAAAGCCGTACTAAACCAGCGGAAACGGGTGTGGTAGATTTATACGAACGTGCCGTCGTGATATTTTATCGCAGGAAAGCTAAAAATTCCGGAAAACCCGCATTTCGAGGGATGGAAATGCGAGACCGGCATTGCTAGATGTTAAAATAGTGTGCGGCATGAATAGGTGGGATGCTTCATAAAGAGTTGGCCGTATTTCTGTCGGAGGGTCGTTCTCCGGGTCCCATTAATGATGAAGTTGCTGACCTGAGGAATGGAATGCGCTCAACTACGTGATGTGAGTTTCTGTTAACTTCCACACCAACTGATAGTATTATGTATAAAAAAGTCATTGGAAGTAATCGATTACATGTAGTTCGAAATGTTTCTCTTGAAATAGTTCGCACTCAGCCCGTAATCGATCGATCAAAACTATTTATTACTTCACTGCAATTTTCGATGTTTCTTCCTGCGCAAGCACTTTTGCTCACAATTTATTCCAACTTTATGCTAGCCGGTATCTTGGCATTGAATTATAACATACTGCCTTGGATTCGTTAAATTATTATTATAGGTCATTTATTTTGTATATATTATATTATTATAACCCTTACAATTATTGGTCGGCCTCACATAAATGTTCATTTTTCTAAAAATTGAGATTTAAACTTGAAAGACCTGGATAAGTTGAACTATGGATTCAGAAATAATCCTAGCCACCTTGTTTTATGTAGAATTTATCTTTGAAAAACACTCGTCTAAATCCGCCAAGTTACTCCTTACTCCGTGAGATTGTAGTACCTTGGATTCGGCCTACATAATAACGCATGAGAAGCACGACCCGGAATGAGTTTATAGCACTATCGTGTGAAATCAGCATTTCGTTTGTTCGAGGAACGACGTTTCATCAGTAAGCTTGTTAAAGGTTTTGATGCGTGTGGAACCTTAGGCTTTCATTATTGTGTCTGATGTACAATTTTTTTATGACGGCCATCGATTTCTTTTGATTGAGAGGTCTCTCGAACCATGTATGGCATCCTGCCCGACCGGACCTTGCCCGCGGGCCGTAGACTCCGTGGTTTATACGATACCCCTGGATGCTTTTATTACTCCCAAGAGTCGTTGACGGGACCTCACCTCGAGTCGTTTCAACACTGGCTCTCGGCGTCAATTTGGTACATCGAATGGGAGGGTGGACAGTATACCAGTTGAATAATTTCGGATGCTTTCCTGGTCTTAAAATATTTTGGATTGGTTTAAGGGGTCACGATGAGGCGATATACCTTTCCTGATCCTCATTGCAACAAGTTTTATGATAGACTTATGGCAGTTCAATGCACGGAACTGCCGTACGAACGGTTAGGGCTGAATTAAATGTGGTCGCATTTGCGTGAGAAGTAGGAATGGCAAGTCATCACATCAACGTTCGATCTCTGTTCCTATTCCACCGCACGGCTTTCGGTGTGGGTCCATTGGTTGAGTCAGAGCTCTTTGATTAGCTTTATCTTTTCCCTTTACCCAATGCTTATAAAAATATCCTAACTTCACCACGATATCTTGTGAATAAAGTGTTGATAACGGGCATGAAAGTTTTATTTTGAACTCGCGTACATATAACTTAATGGCATGGTGCTGTAACATACCATAGATACAGATTCTCGGTGATGACAGACAATCTGCGCTTTTAGTGAGTTCCAGGGTGTTCACCAGATATGAAACTCATGGAGTTGCAAAGTATATTAATCTTGGAAAAATCATGGAATAATAGAGCATAACCAAGATCTTTTCGAAGATGGTGATTCAGAAGATTGCCGCATCGTTACTAAGTTCAGTGGCCAACATTTGCGGTTCAATATTTTTTCAGGAGTTTACGGTTGTTGTGGCTACGTAGTGTCTCTTTGTAGTCGCATTGTTATTTTCAGGTTTATAAATGGCGGCCTCGTGTCGTCGTCTTGAATACGCCAACTGTACCGCTGAAGAAACGTAGTCGTTTAAAATCCATACAAAATTACGGATAAAAAAATCACAGTAATCAACCCGAAGATCGGTTTGGTAAGTGAGGGTAGACCTCACCCAGTACTAAGCCTCATGGTAGAAATGAGATTTCTACGTGAAATTCGCACATCAGAGTAGGGTGGTTGCTTTCCCTGTCCCTGTGATTTCCCAGGTTGGCCTGGTTCCCGAAAAATGGTACACAGCTTGGGTGAAGCTGAGGGTGCCAAGAGG
>LYUA01000160.1:893430-910556 GCA_002093875.1 Calopteryx splendens
ATATATTGATCTCGTTTATTCTGCCCAGCGCAAGTGAACCTTTTCAAAGGCGAGAGACTGCTTGCGGTTACGATGCTGACAATGAGATGGGAAAGTGAGATTGATCACCACTTTTCAGGGATTGTAGTGGTGCTTAGGGAGTATATTGGCTACCTACGGTGAGGCTCCAGGTTCAAATCCCCGCAAACGTTGATTTTTCGACATAATATTGATCCCTATTGGGGTGCTGCGTGGGGAGCGCCTCAAGTGCTACTGCATATGCACTTAATCCTTCGTATGGCACGTTCAGACGGTGGACCTCTTTGTTTCTTTTGTTAAAGAGTAGGTCAGTTGGGTTTATGGGGACTCCGGGTTTATCTGCATCCTCACTCCGCTTCTTGAAGTCGTTCCCACCCATCCCGAACGAAGGAAATTACCTCAGCCGTTGGTCGCCTCCCCAAATAACTGCTACGAAGGCTACCCACTCGCATGCATTACGCAATATCGCTCACCTCCCGATGTGGGTATTGTGGCAAGGGAGGCTTTTCTGCGGAATGACTGGGCATGCGTCGCCACGGCACTGAAAGAGTGCGTGCCCTTGGCTCGCCCCGCTGGCTTTCTCAAACAATGGCCGGTCGCGAATGCGTGAAATATGGGAAGTGCGCTTCGGAAAATATTCACGTTAGGGATGCTTTTATTCTCAAGGACCAGGAAGTTAGCCATTGGTCAGGAAGCAAGGGATGGGATTCTGTTCATTCGTAACGAGGTATCGCTTCATAGTTGCAGCAGCTTGTTTTTGCTTTGTTTTTGTCACGAGGTGCTCAAATTTAAATTTAGGAACTTGACAGTTAAAATTGTCTAGTTAAAATTGCAATGCGATAAAATTTGTATTACTTTCGCTTAGATAGGGATGGTATTCTGTTTATTTGTAACGAGGTGTCGCTACATATTTTCAGCAGCCTTCTCATGCTTTCAGTTTTTGTTACGAAAACTCAGTATGATTCCCAATAATATCGTTTGATGTTGAAAATCAAGACTGCGTTCGAGAATGGCAGTCGTTATCGTTACTGCCGCTGGTCCACATCCTGAATTTTGGGTAACGGCTGTAAGTTCTTGTAATCCAGGTTTGAGTTGGCCACCCACGTCGATGATGGGATAATCAAATCTTGTGACGGTTGTTTTTTTTCGCCGTCATTCGGGCAGAAATATTATGTAACGCCCTCGAGTTCTGCTAGCGCCTTTCAGCCTGTGGGAGGGGTCAGCCATCAGCTGACCTGTGGATTGGTGTGGCTGGAACGGATATCCAATATCTTCGATATTTTATTTCGAACAAAATAGAAGTTCATAGGTTCTAATCAAATGATTGCTCTTATTCATGACCTCGCAGGGGCCTTGTAGCCGATGCCTTGAGTGGGGATACGAGGATTTTCATTTTTGATTCGTCGCCCTGTATTGATTGGGGAGGTATTTTAGAGCGGTTATGTCAGCACTGGCTGGCTTCTTTTATCGTAACAAGTGAAATCTCACATTTAGCTGTAATTTGAATTCATAATATCTACAGACGTCGAGGCCGTCGAATAACCCTGGTTGCCTTCGATTCGCAATAGGCAGGTCCAAGTGGAGTCTCAATGCGCTGTAGTTGAAGACTCCAGTCGAGTCTTGGGTCAAATTATTTTGTGAGAGTGTTATTATTTCCGCCTTGCCAATGTAATCTATTTCAATTTATCGAGTAGAGTATGTAAGGGCATCTTGGTTGATTGACCACCTTAAAACCGCCTCCCACCTTTAAGTAAGTTTTCATTCATTATTTAGTTCGAAAATCCGGAAATATATTTACTGCAGCCTTCCATTCTTCCCTCGGCGATGCTAAATCTCTTATATCCCGATAAATCACTCTTCTTACATTCATCTTTGTTTGACACATTGTCTTCTTTGTGATATTACCTTCACTTGTTTCTCCGTGTTTGCGCCTAATTCATCCGGTTCTTTTTTCCATAATGCTACATGAGGTTTTTCTCACCTCTACCAATGTTTATACTTCCTCGGTTGCCGTTTTACCTTACCATTTGATCTTTAGTTTCCTTCCTAACCCAGGTTTTGAAAGACTATTCTTTTATTTAGTTATTGGATCTCTTATCTTCTTTGTCCAGTGATTCACACAGTGATTCACCCGTGATTCATAGAATACCACCCTTCAGACGAATGCTCTAACTAAATCCTTCTTCGTTAGAGTATTAACTTAGTTGTCTCGTCTTCAGGTATGCCATCTTAATTTGAGGCAATCTACTCGTCCGTCTAACTTATGTAGCCTCTGTAATGTTATTGAGTAATGCGAACTTCTTCCATCCCGCTTGGTAGTCGATGTTGCGATATTTTTCGTTATTTACCGACGCTGTAGGGATTCTCGGGACGACTACTCCGCCTAGTTAATTTTGCGAAATT
Source organism: Calopteryx splendens (assembly GCA_002093875.1). Classification (NCBI taxonomy): domain Eukaryota; kingdom Metazoa; phylum Arthropoda; class Insecta; order Odonata; family Calopterygidae; genus Calopteryx; species Calopteryx splendens. Next base: position 895,852 of record LYUA01000160.1, read on the forward strand.
TGCTAGGTTTTAAATCAAAGCTAATGAAATGTATCCTAATCTTAAAAAATAAGGGTCTGAATAAATAAAGTTAATTGGTGTTTCATTATTTGTTCCCGTAACTCAGAGGGGGTCAATCGCCCATTCAATCATCAATCCCCAAATGTGCGTTAAAAAAGAGAGAAAGTTTGCCGGGTAAGGTGTGAAGGTAGTAATGGGATTTTCTTCGATAACTCCGAAAATGACCTCGTAGTTCGGCTATAAGGGTGATTACGATAGAATGGCCACCGTGGGAAAAGGTAAATGCTCTTTCAGTACGGTGCCTGCTACCCCGAAGATAAGGTCGTCGAATCTCACGGGTGTGGTGCTCTCTTTCACGAATTGATACGACTATATTGAACTGCGGGAGAAATGTATAATTGTGAAGCCTTCCGAGTGTCTGAAAGAACAATTTGTTATAATACGTATTAAATGTTTACTCATTTACTTGTGAATTAGTTAATTGGCGGAAAAGCACTACCGTGAGCGAGAAGAAGTCTCCGCTTACGGACCTGTTGGCGTACTTCAAGGTTTGCTGTGTGAATATCTTGTTCTTGCTGGTGTTCAAGTCTTTTGAAGTGTTTGAATTAGCATTTATCCTCAGTCACGGAAACGAATCCTCGCTATGTGACGGGCCGCCATCCCGACCTCACCCGGCCGCTGTCTCTTTGTGTTTTTGTGTAATGAACTTCGCTATAAGTGCTCCGAAGTTGAGACGCGTGCCACTCTTCCGCTTATAGTTTTTTTTCTACGCATGGGAGTCACCTGTTTCGTCCTCTTGAATTCATATCTTGAGTAGGTAGTAGTAGTACAATTTTAAATGCTCTAATGGCTGTTATTACTGTACTAACCTTCTATCTATCTATATATATATTGCTCTTTTTCTCGTTTCATCGTTTGGCTTAATGATGAAGGAAGAAGTAGTTTTTTTGGAGTATTGGTATCGCCAGGGTCGATCTTTCTAGTTATGATCTTCGTTATATGTCTTAATTATACAATTTGGTGCGTGAAAAATATTTGCTACATTGACGCATCTCTCAAGACACGTTCTTGCCTGATTGATCCATCGACTCTTGACGGAGTATTTATTTGATTTTTATTGATTACTATGGAAATATTTTATGTAGAAGATGGATTAAACTAGTTACTAGGAAAATCTGAAATGGGAAATGTTATTGGTCAAAGATGGGGTCAACTAGTGGTCCGTCCAACATACCTCTAAATAGTGAGCTACCTAGGGTCAACGTCAAAGTAATCAACCCAAAGTTCGCTTTGGTAGGTGAGAGTGAGTTCGCCCAGTACTAAGCCCAACGGCATGTGAAATTCACACTTCAGGCTAGGGTGACCAGTTCCTTATTCCCTGTATCGCTTGTGATTTCCCAGAATGACCTGGTACCCGTAAAATGGTACGCAGCTTGGGTGAAGCTGAGGGCGATCATTGCGATTTTCTATTTGCGAATACATTAGAAAAAATGAGTAATTACCTTTTCTCAGTTTATAATATTTTTTCTGCCCGTTTCAGCCATTAATAGTCATTATGAATTGCATAGTAATATTACCCTCGTTTAATGTGCTAACTTCATATCCTTCGTTGCAGCTTTTTGAGATATCAGAAATGTATGCCATTAATTGGCCTCATTATCTCGCCTCTTGGGATAGTAGAATAGCGCTTCGCACCCTGGGCTAACCTACTACTACGTGAGCAATTGATTATTTGCAAACCCTTTAACCAGCAATCGTTGGAACCTGTCAGTGAGCATATATTATAATGTGGGCCAAATTGAAAAATATTCTATTTTATGAATAAATTTATGACATCACCACATGGAAACTTTGTGTGGCTTCATTTAGTTGTTAGGGGGATTTTATGAATTTTGATTACATATTATAAAGCTACTTTAAAAACTTGATAATCTCTCGTCCATTTTGATCGAATAAAATACTTAGTTAGGGTCTTCAGTTTTCCAGAAAATGTAATATCATCTGAAAAATTGTCTCTTTCTTGGAATTCATTGCATAAACTCTCAATGTTTAAGAGTCCTTACTCTTATTATTTCTAAACCTTTAAATTCTTTTACAATCTGCACGATCTAGGCATCGTGCAAAGGTATTGGTCTTTCTCTAAAGGTGCCCACATTTTTTTACCTTAGAAATTACTAATATTGTTTTCCAAAGAAATTGTATAACTTTGAGGTTTTGAAAAGTCGGAGACACTAGCTACTAATAATTTAATATTTGAATTTTAAGTCATTAAAACACACATTTTACAATCTTTGGAGATATATGTAAACAAATGGCATTGGCATTACGGCTACAAAAGATTGGAATAGACAAATATTTCCAGGGAGGGGCCATTTTCCCGAAACGGATGTTTACCTAACTGGAGTTTTTAGTGATAAGCCTAGAAAGGCTGGTCGATGCGTGTAAATTCTTCTCGCAACAATAACTAATCTATGCAATATCTTCGCAAGACAGATTTTTCCACTTTGTGGAAAGGAGTTATTTCCTATTAACAAATATTTTCCCCGTCACTCAAGCCCGGGGGAGGGTGTTGGAGTATATTGTCTTTCAATCGATGGGCTAACTAGTGTACCATTTCGTCGAAGGGTAGCTTTGCAAAAGCGTTTTTCCGATGCTCTTACATAGATACTACATACTACCTTCATCCAGTGCGATTTGGTTGTGACTATCGATTGGGCACGGAGACGGAAAATCGTCTTGTGGACGTACCTAACTTAACCCGTAGGGAGAAATCCGGGTGGTGTGGGATCTCGCCCTCCTCCCCCTCTGCCTCCACCTCTGCTCCAAAATGTTTGTTATATGGGTTTTTTTTCGAAGAGCTAAAGCGTATTTTGTTTTTCCTCCTCAATTAATGATAAATAAACCTGCTAAGTTACTGCCCTTTACCGGAACCAGTTATAGTTTTCTTCTGAAAGGAGCACCAGAGTTTCAAATCTTCACTCAAAAAAGTGTATCACTTTGAAATTTTGGTCTGAAAAATATATGTAATAATATAGTCTTATTGAAATAATGTATTTATTCGAAAAAAAGACGGGAATCTGCGAATCCGTAACCGTAGTTAGTGGGATGGCTGATTGTGTACTGGCTTGGACTATTCAGTTGGTTGTCACACTCGGCGGTAAACCCGCAGCTCGTGGTTAGTGTCTCTACTCGCCCCAGAGGAGCTCGTCTCGATTCTCTTTAATCGTGTTGACGGTGCGGTCCGTCGGAGAATCCATAAAACTCTAATAGATAACTGCTACATATGTATGTACTGTGGTCGTCCGTGACTGGCTCGGCGGCGGCGTGGAGACGTCCGTCCTATCCCACCTTATCTTACGTCGTCACCTTTTTCTAGTCTTTTTCCTTTCCGCTTCAATTCTCTCTCCTCCCTGCAGATCCTTTCCTTGACAGTTTTTTTATTCCTTCTCGCCACGTCTGCCTTCCTCGAATCCTTCTATCTCGCTTCCGGCTCCATTTCACCCCCTCGCCTCCGGGCGAATCCTTTGCCGCTATTCCATCGGATATGCTGCAGACCGGAGATTTAAGTTTTTTCTTTGAGATGTATATTTTTTCGTAACTTGACTGGTGTGTTGCGAGGGTGGAGTAATTCCTCGCCCGACGTTGCATCAGTGCGGAGATTGTTGGTGTAGGTATTTACTTCCTCTAACCGACGCCTTGGAAATGCATGTGTGAAGTATGTTGGCATAAAATACTGCGTTAACATGATGGAATTGCCTGTTTTTCAGCTGTGGAGGTAAGTTTTGGTAAGGTTCTTTTTTGCCGAATGTTACAAAGGAAGCAGAACGAGAGCTCTTACAGAGTATGGCTGAATTGTGTAGATTTTAGGTGCGAGGCTGAGTCGATGCACACACAAATGGTGTCTTCAGTTGTTTACATTTTGCGTTTTGTTTTAATGAACATGTTTAGAAATAGTTCAGCACCTTTCATTACGAAATCCTTTGTTTAAGCTCCCGCCTGTGGAATATAAGTCGTTTCGTTTCAATTTTAAAACTTTTTGTCATCTCTGTCTCTCTCTCGTCTTTCGAAATCCCTGCCGCCTCCAGCGTTCGGCTTCTTACAATTAGTCTCCGTGAGGTTGTTCCCGAGCAGCAGACTGCTACGGCAGTGTTGGGACAGTTCTGTTACGGTTACCGAACGAAATAAATACCGTGAAAGATCGCAGGATCTCAAAGGTGTGGATCGTAATTTTTTTACTACTCTTTTCTCCGTCGGGTCCAAGCCGTTTTCGTGAAAAGGATTCTAGATCACGTAAAATGTCTATAGCCATGATGTTTGGCTGCAGCATGACATTGTGCATTTGGAGTCCGTTTCTACTTACATGGATTTTGTGGAGTAAAGTAATTAACTAAAAGGTAAATATACTTTTTACAGTATCAAGTTCTCTTTGGAGTTTTTTTTACTTCCTTTTCAGAAAGAAAATATTTAATTCTCATAATTAAAGCCTCGTGAATTTATTTGTAAGGGTCGGCCATTTAAATCGTAATATGTAGTTTCATCGAGTCGGCAGATTTCAAATTCAATCCAGTTGCCTTGTAGTGAGCGTGCGTGACAAGAAATGTTTCCCTAAGAACAGATGCCCTCAAGACCCGTAAAAACATCTCTCGAAATAACTCTGGTCTAAAAGTATACAAAGGAAGGAAGTGGCAATTGAACCGTTACAAAACGATTGGGAATACAATTCCTGTGAACTTGGGGAGGTTGACAGAAAGGGTTGTGGAGGGTGGCGGAATCCTATCCTGGGAGTAGGAGAAATTCTCCCCAAAATTTATGGCGCTGTTAAGGATCGGCTAAATTGGCGAACGCGCAAAAACGTAGAAGTGATGGAGATTTATGACCGACCCCCGTTCGGTCAGTATAATGCGTTCCCGGGGAGGTGTTTGGAGTCGGTGAGGGAGTGCACGAAGAGTGCACCTCGGGATTGGTTATGTCTGATGTCCCGGCGAGGTTGTCCCTTGGGGGAAGGATAAGGATGTGCGGCTGTCATCATCCGTAACCCTAATGACCTTAGGTTTATCCGATGAAGGGGAAAACGTTTCCCTCGGCCGACAAAGAAATGTGGAGTCGGAAACAATATTTTTTGGAGGCTCATGTCCCAGAATAGCCTGGGAAGACTTGGGAAAGGAATTTATTAAGTGCCTCAGACGTAAAGATGGAGCCATACCCACTCATCAGCAGGTAAGGGGCGGCAGAAAATTTTTCTTCGAACCAGTTTCACTGTATCAGGCACTCAAATTATATCGTGTTGATGTTTTTGTGAAGGTTTTCAATGACGAAAGCAAGGATCCAATTAATTATCCACATTATGTCGGTTCTTATATCAAGATTTTCGTAGAGAGAGACGCGTGGAAGCGAGGGGGTAAGGTTCAGCCTCATGATTCCAGTGTATTCAGAAATAAAACCCTCACGGTTGATGGGTTTCGGTCTGATCCGTTTCCCGAAAATGTCACGTAGGCAACGGTTTGTCATTCTTCCACCGTCGAACTTTGTGCTGAGGCAGACTTGGTCCATTTCCTCCCCATTTTTCACTCCGAAAGCATTATCTGCGCTTGCGTCGGTACCTTCTCATTGTGGGTTTTCCTTATTCAGTAAGTATTCGTAATGCTCCATGATAAGTTCTCACGTCACCGAGACGTTATAGGATGATGTAAATGAGGAGTGGTGGAGGGGGAGTGACCATAAATTACTCGTAAGAATGACTGTAGCGCGCCTGAGTGTTTTTTTTTTAATTTTCTCGTAATCATTCGCATGCTGCGAAGTAAACTCACGATTTCATTGTATTAAGATCATGAAATCCTATGATGGACCCCGAATCCAATTAAACTGATTTTTACGTGGACTTCTATTTTCTTTCTTCGATTGGAAGTGTTTTTATTATTTTTCGCACAATTGTATCGTCTTTCATGCAGGAAGGCACCGGGGTTTTGTTTTTTTTTCCTCGAGGCATGGGGCGGTAGGGCAGGAGAACATGAATGACCGCCTCACATTTCCTACCTGGGCCATTATTCGGAGACCTTCAAAAGGCCTTCAATATATATGTACACACATTTTTCATTTTTTCGCGCCGCCTTCTTCAGTCGTCATTTCTATTTCGGTCGTGTCTTTTTTACACTTATCGGACAATCATATGGCGTCGGCGGTGTCCGATCCTACTGGGTTTGAAAGGTGTTACGTCGTTCCCGTTTCTCCGAATCTATTTTTTTCACGTGAGCGTCGGGGGGTTGGATCATTGCCGCTCCTCGCTGGATCCGGTTCGAGGGATCCAGGTTGTGTGTTCGCTCAAGGAGACAACCGACCCCTCTCCCTCTTCACCTTTTGTTTGCGATCTGTGGATCGCTTGCGAGGAGGAGAGGCGAATCGATCTCCTGAGAGCAGCACCCCACCCCATCCCGGAATCCTCACCTCGCTCTCGCCGCCGAAAGCGATCCGAGGCGAGGCGTTCGGGAGTCGCGATTCTCCTCCCGCGTCCACTGCGCATTTGCTGTGCGCCTCCGATTGTCACGTATATCGTGTTCGGGGTGGGTGGAGAAGTGCTCTCTCCTTCCTTCCTGCCCTCACTTGCACGCAAGCACGCCTCGCCTTTCTTCGGCGAATGTCTCGTAAAACTCCGAAGGAAGTAGGGAGGGTAAAATCCAAAACCGTTCGAATTCAAGGGGAGGGGGTCGGGTACGCTCCCTTGTTGCCGTTTCTTTTAGATATATATGAAAGAAACCTTAACTAGGCCAATTAATCTAGGGAAATTCTCAGGGACATTGTTCACGACAATGCATCTCGGTTGAACGACCGTAAAGATGCTGAAGTAATAAGGACCCTTAAAATCAGCACAGTAAATTGCACAAAACATCGACCGCTGAGTTATTTTAAATCGCTAGTTTCAGAAGGTATCATCGCAAAGGTTTCAAAAAGTTATTCTGTTAGAAAACCTCCATAGTGTATCGAAGATTAAATTCATTGTCTTCCTCTAAAGTTTAACTTCCCCTCTTTGCATTTTTCTGTTCCAAATTGTGCCATTCAATTAAGACGCCAGATTTCTCCCTTGCTACTGAATTAAAACCCTAATACTAGTTTAACTTTTTCTGTTTCATGGAGAAAAATGAAGTATTGATCAAATATTTAATACCCCCCTTTTGTTTCATGGACTACCGTTTTCCCTTTTATGCTGAATAAATTTTGTACCCTGCCGTAGACGTAAGTTCGCGAGATACTAACATCTCGAATTTCACAAATCGTGTTTAATAAACTTGTATCTTAACTAAAACTAATGCGGATTGTTGCAAAGCCTTCATGCTTGACTATGTGGAATATTTCCATTGTGCAATAAAAATAACTCTGTCATATTCCTTGCGCTTTACGCTTTCAACTTCCAGCTGTCATCGTTGAGGCTAAAAAATCCTCATGTGGATTAAGTAATTGTTACTATGAGTTTTTCTATACACTCTGCCTTCCATGCGTTGATATTTAAAAGGAAATAGCGACGCCTGAGTCAGTTGGGGAAAACCAGGGCCAAGAATTATAAACGGGAAGGGAAACGGCGGCTGCCCCCTCGTCTCTGGCGCCACCGGTCCTCCAGTTCCCAGCACCCCGGCGTCGCGCGCTACACGGACCGAAAGTGAGACCAGCAGCTAACCTCTAAGGTCGCAAGCTCGAATTCCACTCTTTGCTTCATCGCTATTTTTTTTTTGCAACCGTCGTTATTGAGCTTAGGATCGGATCTCCGTTGTGAGACCACGGACGTTCTTACAATGCCGGTACTGTACACGTCATTCTAAGACCACAAATGTGTTGTTCCTTGGTATTACCGTGGATTAGACTGCGCCCGTCCACGTATGAGCTCTTTAGTTAGAGATGGGAAACTTCTGGCCCCCCGTCACTTTACTTCGGTCGACGCAGGTGTCAACATGTAGTTCCCATGGCCAAAATTCCTCTTTCGAGTCCATCAATGGTATATTTTCGCATTAAATCTGAGCCACATTTCTGGGTGCAAGCAATGAAAATTGATCCCTGTAACTCTCTCGTGAGCACATTTTCCTAATCTCGACGTAGTGTCTCACGGATTTAGTATTTCCGGTGGTATGAAAATCATAATGGGTGCATATATATTTTTCTACAAGCAGAAATATCATGGTTCATCCTTTTTTCCCAATTCTTTTTCTTCTAGAGAAATTATACGCCAAGACGCCATCTTTGTCGCTAGTGTAGCATTCTATGATTGATTTGAAGCAGATATCGACTTAAACTACTTCTAATCGGTCATATTCGTATCTTTTTATTGACTTCATCAAAAGTATTTTAGTAATTAAAGTATTAATTGCTCTTATATCACCCATTCTAGGTTTGCCTATTTTTGCTTGTACATTTTCACTTCGTATATTTTTAATAAGCTGCGGTGAGCTTATTTTCTAGCGAAAAATGAATCAAGTTTACATCCAAGCCGTTCCCTAATACTTCATCTATTCTTCTCACATCTTCACCGTTCCCTAATACTTCATCTATTCTTCTCACATCTTCACCGTTAATTAATTGAACCGTTCATTCTATCTTCATTCATTAATTGTTGTCCTCTCTAGCTGTTACAGCTATTGTCCATGTCTTACCTTCTTGTAAAAGCCGTATAAACGCTCTTAGAGACATCGATTCACTAAAAAGTAGTTTTCATCCAGGAATGTTTCACGAATTGTTTTAAAAATTGTTTTCTGTTAATTTGTTGCATTTCTTGTAGAGTATTTTACGCTTATTCTGTGTTCTTCTTGTTCTTTTTTTTCAATTAATGGTAATCTTGCTTTCCACTAAAGACAAATCGTTCATGCGATTTTTTTCCCCTCTATTCCAACTTCTTTATATTCTTGACAACCTAACATGAATTAGGGGTGATCTCGATCTCGGTATACTGCTATGCCGCCCCTGGCGTGGGATGTATTTCTCCCTTAACAATTTCGGGTGGTAGTACTCGCTACTTTTAAGATGATTTGAAGTGCGTCCCTGTCCATATTGGCTACTCCATCGACGTCATGCCGCAAGATTATGCAGAGATTCTCACAGTCAGATTTCAATGTCGAGATTTGGCGCGTAGCCAGGGAGGGAAGTGGGCAGTCCCCCTCCCCTTTCTACGATTTTCCGTAATTTGCTGAGGCAGAGGCGCAGTAAATTCAAGAAGATATAAAATTCTTTTAAAAAAATAGGTCCAAACGCGTTGTAACTGAATGCTATCATGTTGCTGGAAACCATACGCTTTTATATTGAAGTTAAGAATACTCGGTACTTATACTCCTGAAAGGTAAGTAGCGTTGTGAAATACATTGTTCTCTTGTTCTCATTGCTCTCTCATTGTTCTCTTGAAATACAGTGCTCTTCTGTCTACAAACTTTGTTTATAGCCAGCGAGAGAATTCTCCACCGGACTCGATATTTTCCTTCGTTTGTCACCAGCCTATTTTGATAATTAGTTCTTTATATCATATCTATTCAGACATTTGAATGAGGAAAAAAGCTTCCCATTTTTGCGTGCACCCTGAGGGTCCGCTTGATATATATCTCAATTGATCACCATAACCATTTGAAGTAATGACAAATGCGGGAGAGATAGATATTACGAGACATATATCCTGGAATATTGGTTTCTAGCGCATGTTGCTGGAGTATATCCACGTTAATCCGACAATCTACCTTCGATTCTCCGTTGCATACACCATCCATTGATATTGTCAGCTCGGACCTAATTATGTGTCTCAGTTTGTAAGATCATGATTTCGGATCCTTTTAAGTACATTGCGGTGACATCTCTTCCGCTGGTTGCGCTCTTCACGTCACCGCAAAAGGCCAAGGATCGCACCATTATTCGATTCTCTGCTATTGGAGGCCATTTCATTTTCCCTCTGACCTTGGCGGTAAGTATGCCGCGCAATTTACTTCACTTCCCCATAGACCAACGTTCGCGTGCGACCTCTCAGTTCAATCTCTTAGTGTACTTCAATCTTTTCACCGTACGAATCTTACTCTCTCGCTCCATCTTCGGCTAGCTTTCTTTTTCTCCGTTTACTTGTTCCCGAGTGTTAATGGCTTTGGTGTCTTCGATCGATTGAAGTAGGATTAATTTCGGTTACGGCGATACTGATTTCCGTTGACGTTTTCTCGGAGGCGAAGTGAATGGAGGGTTTTCACCCCAAACTCATTTTCGGTTCGGTGGACTAAAATATATGTCCGACTGAACATGCAGGTAGGTAGTCTTTTTATGATTTCTGCAGGTTCATATTTTTAACTTTATATCGATTAAGTAATTTGTGGAAGAAAACAAGATTATGAGAAGGGACATTGTGGTATTTTATTTTTTTTTATAAATCCTAACAGCCAATCTATTCTCTGTTAATTCTGATATTTCATCGGTAACCAAATCATTAAGATTCAAATCTAAGGTTGGTTTCATAGAAGAGTGCGTTGCTAAACTCCCGCTAAGCCTTAAGGTGTGTGAAATTCATGTATCATCCCATAAAGATCTGATACCCGAAAAGCCACACAGCTTTGTGCCAAAATAAGGTGTCGAGGTTCACGCAGATGGGAACTCGAACCCCTGGATAGTAGCCGAATCTTCTATCTCAGTACTAGGCTATCACGCTCCGTTTTCTGAAAGCATGATCAATATGCCTATGAAAGACATTTGAAGCTAACAAGAAATAGTTTGTTTTTTTAGTTCTAAAATTCTTATTCTTGCCTAATGCAACTATCCCTTGTTTTTAATTTTTCGAAATACCCTGACACATGTCCCAAAGTAAAACATAATTAGTTATTTTTAACAAGAATTCTTTCAATAAGATCTTATTCAAGTATTTTAAATAATTTGTGGTATCGGCCATTACGTGGTAGAAACGATTTATCATAAAATTTAACCTAAACTTTGTTAAAATTGTTTAAAAAATTGTTGAAATACAAATTTTTATTTATCTTTTATGAAAAAGTACTTCATGTGAAAACCTAAAAACGTAATTTTTTTCTCCATTACTATATCTCGTTTTCACCGTACGCCTGTCACAGCTAATGCCTTGCACGTTTAAAATAAGTAATAAATAATGTTACTAAAATAATAAGTACATAGTTTAAAGTAAGTGCAATAAATAATGTACACTCCATCCTGGAATGTGTGTTTATTTGCACAGTTCAAACAGTATTATTTGGATAGAAGTTTCCTTGTGATGTATTGGAGTTTATCACGACATTATATTCTGGAGTCAGATTCTTGCTGACTTCCTACGCCGAGGCAGCGTATTGAACCCCCGAGGCCGGTTTGTTTATTTTATTCTTCTACTTCCTGGGGTACTCTCTGGGAAGCACGAAGCTCAGTATCCTGTCCGTCGAATGTAACGTCGCCCTTGCCGTGGAAGTGGCCGTGAACCGTTTGCCTTTTGAGGTTTAGATGAAATCATTACTCGGCTGTATATTTGAACGCTACGTTTCTTCCTTTTCACAAAATCCATTATTTAAAATTTTAATAATTTCAAATGCATTAATCCGTATTTTGTCCTCTTTTTAATATAGTAAAAATAATACTGAGCGAACGATTTACGTTCGCGGTAAATGAAGTTTTCTACTAAAATTAAAACGCGTGTTGGCCATGGTTAGAATTCTTTATTGTTAAGATTATAAAAGCATATATTTTTAGCATTAACTCAATTTCCGTGGAGTACGGTGGTTTTAGTAAATGGGGGACTTTTTAAAAATTTTCTCTTCGTTTTATTTAGTGGTATAATTTGTCACTAATGGAACTACATTACGCTAAATGATCCACCTTAATATGCTGAATCAAAATGTCTCTTTACAAGTTTCGACTAATATGTCATTCTCATGGTGAAGAATGGCTGCTTTGTCGCGCCCTGATCGGAAATTAATTTTTAGTGTGTGCTTCTCAATGGCCTATATATTTATTACCTACCGACTGCGGAATGCCTAATCAACTCGCAATTAAATAATCAACTATAAATTGGCAAAGTTGGAAATATACTCTCGCCTAGTTTATGTATACATATGTACATATATTCTTGTTGTTTCCATTTTTCAATTCAGCTTAGTGAAAGCTCTTTCGCCAGTTTAATAATTAAACGACACGAATTCTCTTTTCAGGACCATCTCCTTCCGGGTGAGCAGCCTTGGCCCTTTCGAGGTACCGTATTTGAATACCAAATCACCCTATTCATAACAACTTCCCGACGTTGGTTTATGGGTTCATGATTTGGAATTTTCTGGCTTTGCTAAACGTTGTGCCCGCACGCCCTGATTTGCCGACGGTTTTCGTATGGCCCCGCACCCTCGAAAATCCCTCAACGGGACCTAGTTTTGTCGTGGGCCAAGCGTTGTTGTAGAGACACGCCCTCAGTTCTATTTCATAGTGGTTTTTGTGTGTGGGAGAGTGGTTCCCATTAAAGTAAGGATACAATGTGTGGTGTGCAAGGTGGAGAGTAGAGATATGGACAATACACTCCTGTTAGTTTATAGGGGCAGACGAATGCTACTGGCATACGTGGTATGCAATTCTGACGATTCAGATGTCTAATGGCAGCTTCATATTGGCTTGGTTTTTTAGGGCTAAAATTTCACAACAGAGAGTGTTAGGAATTTAAATGCAATCTCAAGCTATTTAATTTTTCGGTGAAATATTTTTTTCTGTTTTTCATTGATCAATTTTTAGTAGAAAGTAGTTTATTTTGGAACTGTACGCATTGCATTGCAAAAATATCTGAACTGACGAAAGTCCAATACCTAAATGTTAATAAAAGCGTTGTCCCCAGCTACTTCTGTTATTTTATGTTAATTAATTTATTGAACGCATACTTTTAATGTCTAGTATTGCTGCTATCGTTGGTTTGAGGTAATAAATGTTTATCGTTATGAAATTATGTACAATAACGAAATTGGAGCATTTAGAACTTACCATGGGAAGTGTTAATGTATTCTATTAAATCTGGCACATAAATTTTAAATGCAATAATGGGACTTAATCGTCAAATGATTTGGGTAAACTCTGTATGAAATCGAGATGGACTCGTAGATCCAAACAATTTCAACAACCTATTTGATTTTGAGTGCGGAATTGGTTTTCAACATTTTTAGATCTTATCTTTTGTGTTTCGGTTTTTTAGAAAGAATGGATTTCACGTATCCTGTAATGAATGTATTCTATGCACATGGAAATGTAACGAGGACCCAATGCTGCTAAGGCGAGCAGTGAATCTAGTAATTAGCGGGACGCAATTGAAAGGGGTGGACGAAGGCACATCTTTTCACGCAGCAGGGCACTCAACGGCCGGCAGTCGTTAACGATGGGGGATCCGTGCAAACGTTGGGAGTTCCATCCTGCTCGTCATTTTCCAGTGGTCTGTTGATGGTGTTTTATTTGAGTTTCCGTTTCGCGACGATCGTGTGGTGGAACGCGGAGGGAAGTTGAATTTTACCTGGTAAGATCATTTTCGGAGCATTTGCTCCTGGTATTCCATGATATACACACAATTCGTGTATATTCTAGGGTTAAATTACCACAATATTTGTTTTCTTTAACTAATTATGCCTGGATATGATATGATGCGAATTGCAATAGCATATGTATAATGATTAACGTAGAATAATAATTTATATTTTAAATTAGTGTCACCTTTTCGGAAAGTCATACTATTAACTTGAAGTAGATGATAACTTCAATAAAACTATTATAATTTTTTTTGAGTTTTAAATGCTCTTTAAAAAAATATCAAGACTTTGTGATCAGTGACGGAAGACGGAACTTAATGTGTATTACTATAAAAGGTATCGTAAACGTTGGGGTTCCTGTGTTTTCCTATTCATGATCCGTCCTTGGAAATTCCGGCTAAATGCAGGATTTTTAGAATTGTACATTCGAAAAGTGATTTTTCGCTTCCCGACTTCCATTTATGCATCAACAAAAGTTTCCCTTTATTTTGTGTTGCCAGAATAATTTAGTATAAAATTTGATCTTCGCTTTAGTATCTCCGACAGCTGCTATGTTTCAGTTGACATTTTGGGTTGTGGTATTGGTGCCATTGTTTGGGAAAGTCACCTGGGTTATGTGCCACTGATATTATACTGCGTGAATGGTGGGTTGATAATTAAATAGGGTTGGATTCGGGGTCATGCTGTTTAAGCTACCGAGAACCCTCTCCGGGCTCCACAACCCCGCTCAAATGCTTCGTTGTGACAAGGATGTCTTAATTATTTCGTGCCATGCGGATGCAAGAGCGCGCTGCGTCGCCGGGCGCCTTCCTCGCCCTCCCTGTGACCCCTCCGCAATTCCTCACTCTGCCGACTCGCGGAAATGTGAAAAACAAATGAGAAGCGCGCGTCGTCGAATAGTTGTCACCTGCAACCACCCCAGCACCTCGTAAGGAGTGGACGCATAAAATCACGTAGTACGTGTTACCGCGAAAATTGCACAATTAGGTTGCGGATTGGAAACCGAACTCTCCGCGGCGTGCGCGCTGAGCTAGGTCACCGGCCGGGCGCCGATTGGTCGGTCGCGGTTCCCGTTCTCCTGAAGGAGGTCCCCGGCTGGCTCTACCTCTCCCCCTGCCCCCCTGCATCTCCCTTCGATCTCCTCCCCACTATCCACCCACCACCCCACCTCCCTCCCCCTCTCACTCCCCTCCGCCGCGCTCTCTCCCTCCGCAAAAG